>CM038680.1:484555853-484687281 GCA_021605205.1 Aegilops longissima
AGCGAGCAAGTTAAACACGAAAACAATGACAAGGGGCTACATAGCGATGATGAGGAGGAGCCCGGCCACCGAACAATAGGGGACGAAGGTTTCCCCCACAAGTGCAGACGGTGAACATGATATCATAACCCACATGCCCAAAGGGGCGGAGCGTGCACTCGAGGGCGTATATGTGTTGGAGCGATCGCCCCAAATTTCAACCCATGGTCCTCTGCCCGATCACTTTTGGTCGTGGGACCACCCACTAGCATCCGCCATGGCGGTTTGCCACATTGTTTTAGACCCAATCATTGTGGTTTCACCTCACTAGAGTCCTTATGGGCCAATGGCGGCGGCAACTTGAACCTGCTTTATCGGGACACGGTCACGAAAAATGGGCATAGATCCCTCAAGGATTAAACCCACAAAACGACCTTTAAAGGCGTCATACCAGTGTAGAGGCCAACTATGCAGGCTTAGTTACACTTGAGGTGGTCTTGGATCCCGGATAATTTCGAGCGAGAGTTAATCTTGACATAGTCCCGTTCCTTGATGGCTATCAGGCACAGCTCAGACGAACCGCATTTGAAAAGTTCAATGCGGTGCGGCACTCGCATACCTCAAGCTCAAGATGCGGGCCCTCGAGTCATTACGGTCAATGGAAATACGAAGGCTCTCTCCGGACGGAGGAGCATATAGCGACCCTCGCGGGCGGAAGTACAAAGTAACTGTCAAGGCAATTCTCGATCCTGCCATTAAGCGTTCGGACACGTCAAGCGTGCGGAGTAACCTACAACAAGACCGCCTGCCGCGTTCCGAACGCAGCGTAGCAATCGGCTAACCCCAGCCCTCGCGAAATGCGAAACCAGTCTTGCTGCGTACATAACTACGCTCTGGAAATACGATGGGCATAGGGGAGGGGCACGACCACAACACTGCGCCAAAATGCGGCTCGACCGCACAAAGGGCTCGATTTTGTCATTCTTTTTTCTTACTTTCAGGACTCCACTTTCCGGAAGGCTGTCCGTGAACATAATCGCTGAACACACGATGAAACAGCGGGGGGGCTGACTCGTCGAGTGTCGGTGGTCTCTATAATTAGCGATATACTTGTTTCACATATCATCCCGCAGCTTCGCCCACGGAGAGGACATGTTAAATAGTCCCATCTCTTGCTTTTCGCACTATTTGTATCGTTACTGCTTTTACATGAGACTTTTGAATAAACAATGCATAGCTTTTGTCTATTATTGCATTACCTTTTTTTATATAACAATATGTTCAATTATGACATAATGCAACCGTACACTTTAGTGCGGCCAATACACCGAGGGCTTCGTACCCTAGAATATGGTGTGAGAAGTCCGAACACTTTCGCATGGCGGCACCCGAACTTATAGCATTATATGCATCAGCTCGAATCATGTCTTTGGTCAATAGTTGGGTTTGCCCAGCTCCCATGTTTTGGTGCCTTACGTTCCGTTATATCGGCTAAGGTAGCCTTGGGAGAACCACTGCTTGTTGTGCCCGGTTGAGCAGGGCTAAGCACCTCGGTGGAGAAAGCTAAAATTGACCGTCATGATAGAGGCGAGCTGAGTCGCTGTTCGAGAGGTTTCGAGTCCCTAAAGACTTATGCGCTTAGGCGAGTCGACTTTATGCGGCCTAGGCGTGGATAAGCGCCCGAACTCGGTCTTCGAATACTAGGGGCTTCGCCAAAATTTAAAATTATAGAATTCTATGGCTAAGTGAGAGTGTTCAAGCATTATAGTCTGATTGCCTTGTTACGTTGTGTTCGCGCCTCCTCGAAGGACCCAATAATGGGAAAAAAGCGCTCAAGTTTATCCGAACACCCCAGCTTTTCATGGCATGGGGGCGAAGCCGACGACTTGCCATCTCTCAATTTTGATAAGCGACCACATAGAAGGTAATATTTTAAATTCAAAAGCGTTGCTTAGCGCATATGAAACAAGTTTTCAGCGTCTGGGATTACAAATCGAGTTTACTCAAAATTACATCTTTGGAGCACTCATCCGCTATCTGGCGGGCACCCTTGAGGGCGCCCTCATAATACATCTCGGGCTTGCGATGCTCCTTGCCCGGCGGTGGTCCGTCTGTCACAAGCTTCTCAGCGTCCATCTTGCCCGGTGCACTTTAGCACAGGCAAGAGCCCTATGAGGCACCTTGATGCATCTGGAGTGCTTGATGACTTCAAGCCTTGGGCGAGGCATCCACCAGCCGCCTTGGCAGCCAGTAGCTTCGGGCATGGCTTCCCAGAGCCACACTGTCGGTTCGGGTTCAGCAGACCCTTAAGGTTCGAACTACGGGATCTGCGGAGATCCAACCCCCACTGTCTCGTACCTCGCCGAATCGCGGGGACCTAAACTACTAGCAAGAACAACACAAGAGGCATAAGATTTATACTAGTTAAGACCCCTTTGTTGTGGTGTAATACCCTACTCTAGTTTGTGGTGTGGTGGATTGCCTGCAGGGGCTGATGAAGAGCAGATCTGAGGGAAGAACAGCCTCGCGAGGAATCATTCTTGGTGGGTGTGATGAACTGCTAAGTGGTGTCCCGTCTCTCTAGCTTGAGGATCGGGTCTCTCTCTCTCTCTCTCTGGATTCCAAAATGCCTACCGGGAAGAGACTCTACTATGGTGGCTAGCTCTACTTATATGAGGCGAAGGCCACAGGCCTCTTCCCAAATATTGGCGGGAAGAGGCGCCAACAATTAGCCATTCGAAGGGAACAACGGGTACACTTATCTGACTAAAGTTGGTCCTCGCTTTGCCAAAACTCTCTGATGATGTGCTTGGGCTCCACGATGACTCCCTTCCATCCGTTGGGGCTGGTCTTGGTCTTGTTGCACGAAGCGGATGCCTTTGCTTGATGCTCTCGCTGCGCTTGCTCCCTTTGCACCAAAGAGGAAAGGAGGGCTGCTGCAGGCTGGCACCATTGGCGCCCTTGGTCATCATGGCTGCGTCATGGGCACCTCGCGAGTACCTGCCTTGAACTCTCCGCCTCCTCATGAGCCAGCTGTGAGGCCGCGCTGAGAAGCTCCTTGTCGTCTGCCCGTGATGCTTGGCCCCTCGCGAGGTCTTGAGTTTGTGTTGGTGAAGATGGGCTGTCACAGGCCTCCTTTGAGCCACGCCGCGAGCCATGAGCGAGCAAGTCTGGGACCCCGTTCCCGAAGCATGCCAGTATCCCAGGCCCGTGGCGCGCTCCGGACTTAGCGGAGAGAGAGGAGAAAGGGCAAGTCACGAAGCATCGCGGGCCCCTAACAGCTCTGACCTTAGGCGCCAGCGTGGCAACCGATTGGGCGTGGCGGCCTGCTCCCCACGCGCCTTGGTAACCGCCCGGATTCGATAGGTCCTTGCATGCGAGTTGGTCATAATGATCGGTGATCGTGGAGGCGGCGGTTGGCCTTCGCCCGGCTATAAGTATGGAGCAGCGTCGCCCTTCGATCTATCCTTCTTGTCTCTCCTTCTTCTCCATGGCTCCACCTAGGAAGTTCTCGGCGCGGAGAAGGGAAGGGCCGCCAGGTGAATCTTCCTCTCCTCCGCCTAAGCGTGGTGAGTCGCCCTCATAAGCACCCGTGGCCTCCACGGTGGTCTCCCAGCAGTCGTGGGGAGGCTCTCAGCATGGTGACGGCGGCTGGCCATGGTTGGGCGTGCCCGGCCGCTCGTCCCCGAGCCGCGCCTCCATCTTCTTGAAGCTGCGGGAGTTCATGGTGAGGCGGAGGCCGTCCAGCGTCCGGCTTCAGCTCCGTGCTTCCTCTGGGTGAGCTCCCGGATGGCGCCACAGTGGCCTCGGCTCCGGCAGATGGCTGTGCGGTCGGGCCGTGGGCTTCTCTGGAGGTCTCTGCTGCGGGAACCTATTCACAGCCCTTGGTGGCAGACGTTCAGCAGCGTGGGTCTCCGCCGCCCGGTGCTCCCTGCACTTCAAGTATGATGGCGGCGCCACCCTCTCGTGAGGGTGCTCGGGGAAGACAGCCGCCCGCATGGGGTGCTGCCACGAGGGCGGCGACCCGGCGAGTACTCAGCCCGGCAGCGGCGGAGAGAGCGATCTTGTGGCGGTGGCGATGCCGCGACTCCTCACGCTTCACCAGCTCTTCTTTGGGTGGCGATTCTTCCTGCAGCAGCCGGCCAGCCCCCCGCCCGCACTGCTTGGGGGTGGCAGCGGGTCCGCTTCGCCGCCATGCCCGGTGAAGCGAGATGGAGTCGGCCGAGCTCGGGCGGCTCGGGCCTCCCAAGAGAGCCGCGCAGGCGTGCTTCACCTGCTTTGTCCTTTTCTTTCCTTTTCTCCTGCGTAAAAAGGAACAATGTGGCCCCCCATGGGGCGTGTTTAGAAACAACGCCGTTAATTATTATCTGCTTTTGTTATCCGATCTGTTCCCTTCATCATCGCCCATTACAAGTGAACCCGATCGTGGCAGTGAGGCGACCGACCACAGCCTGCGTTAGCGTTGTGCTGCCCGTGAGTCATGGTCAGGAGGTGCTCCAACCGTGGACGGGGCCGTGAAAACTTGGCGATAGGGGTAGGAACACTCGCGAGGGCTCACGAGGCTTCCGCCTCATGAGTCCCAGCATAAACATCGAGGCGGGAGGCGAAAAAGATCGAAGAACCACGGAACAAAAAGGCGATAGTTTCGATAAAAACTTCAAATGGGAATAACCAGTCAAGCTGCAGAAAGCAAATGAAAAAGCGCGTCCGGCACCTAGTCTAGTCTTGACGTCTTCTCACCAGTAGCGAGACTAAGTGCTGCCCCTGGGCGTGGGAGGGAGCCCGGGGCTGAGGCGGCACTCCTGAGACTACAGGCGTGTACAGCCCCAACTCATTATTACGTGAGTGTCACGGCGGCGAGCTTCTGGCGTTCGCCTTCTTGAGCTCGGGCCTTTCTTACGGCAAGCAAGCTTCACGGGCGTTTGCCCTCTTCACGAGCTCCGGGCCTTTCGAGCGTGGCAGCTTCACAGCGTTCACCTTCTTCCACAGGCTCTGGGCCTTTTCCCAGGAGGTGAGCTTCACAGGCATTCGCCTTCTTCACAGGCTCCGGGCCTTTTCCAAAAAGCTGAACTTCACAGCTTCACAGGCGTTCGCCTTCTTCACAGGCTCTGGGCCTTTTCCCAGGAGGTGAGCTTCATAGGCATTCGCCTTCTTCACAGGCTCCGGGCCTTTTTCAAAACGATGAACCTCACAGGCATTCGCCTTCTTCACAGGCTCTGGGCCTTTTCCAAAAAGATGAACTTCACAGGCATTCGCCTTCTTCACAGGCTCTGGGCCTTTTAGGGGTAGAACCTCCGGAGGTGCTGGATGTTCCACGTGTTACGTATAGGTACTCCCTCTTGCGTCTCAAGCGCGCGGGCGAACATGGAAACATGAACAACCTTGAATGGGCCCTCCCACATGGGAGAGAGCTTATGCAGTCCCTCCACGAGAGGACCCGTCGAACCGAGGTCTCCTACCTCGAGAGTTACAGGGCGGATGTTGCAGCGGTGGTATCGCGGAGTGTCTGCTGGTACCTTGCAGCTCGCGGTGCAGCTTCCCATGGCGCTCCTCCCCGGCACAAGAGTCGTCCCTGCATGGCGTCTGCGGCGTTTCATCGAACGCCCGGGACCCAGCGGATCGGCAACTTGACCTCGTGAGGAGGACCGCCGGCTCCGTGACCCGGAAGAAGGGGTCTCTCGGTTGGCTTGGTCGCGGTTGTGCGGATGGACCACAGCGCGGATGGAAGCTCGTCGTACCAGCCTCTGCCACAGGTTTCCAGCTTATTCTTGAACGTCCTGGTCTTGAGGCCTCTCAGGACCTCTGCATTGGCCCGCTCGGCCTGTCCATTGCTGCGGGGGTGTGCCACCAAAGCGTAGCATATCTACGTTCCAAGGTTAGCGCAGTATGTTTTAAAAAGGTTACTAGTGAACTGCGAACCGTTGTCGGTGATGATGCGGTTTGGCACTCCGAACCGGCTCACGATGCCCTTGATGAATTTGCCAGCAGAACCAGCGGGGATGGCGCGGACGGCCTCGACTTCGGCCCACTTGGTAAATTTGTCCATGGCGACGTAGAGGCAGCGATAGCCCCCTGGCGCCCGAGGAAAAGGGCCCAGAATGTCCAGCCCTCAGACCGCGAACGACCAAGTGAGGGGGATGGTTTGCAGACCTCCTGATGGCTGGTGGATCTGCTTGGCATGGAATTGGCAAGCCTCGCAAGCCTTCACGAGTTCGATGGCGTCATTGAGCGCGGTGAGCCAATAGAAACGCTGCGGAACGCCTTGCTGACAAAAAGGGTCCGTGATGACGAATGGTGCCCACAACCTCCGCCATGTATATCTTCCAGCAATTCCTTCCCCTGTTCCCTAGTGATGCAGCGCAGGGATACGTCGTTCGGTCGTTTCCGGTAGAGTTCTCCATCCATGATGATGTATGCCGTGGCTTGCCGCGCAACACGCTCTGCCTCCTCCTCCTTCTCCGGCAAAGCCCCATGCGTTAAGTAACTCTTGAGCTCCGTGATCCAGCACTCCTCTTGAGGTTCCATCGTTAGAAGCACGCGTGCTCCTGAGCCCGGGCCAGAGGCTGGGGCTCCCGAGGCTGTGCTGTGCTTGATAATGGCTACAGGGTTGAGGGCTTGAAGAGCCGTTCCTCAAAGACACCCGGCTCCTGGGGTAACCTCCTGGAGGCTCGTTTGGCGATGTCGTCTGCCTCTTGATTGGTGCCCTTGAGGCACGTGCTGCGATTCAACCCCAGAACTGTTTCTCCATCCTGCGGACCTCCATGGTAGGCTTCCATGTGTTCATCTCTTGGCTCATACACCTTGTTGGAGAAATTGACTAGGAGCTGTGAATCGCCCTTGATGGTAAGGCGCTTCACCCCCAGGGCAGCGGCAGCCTTCAGACCCGCTATCAGCCCCTCATATTCTGCTATGTTGTTGGAGACCTTCTCGCCATGCTGGAAATAGAGCTGCATGACATAGTAGAGCTTGTCTTGAGCGGGAGATATGAGTACCGCCCAGCCCTGCGCCTGCCCGGAGAACTCCGTCAAGTACATGACCCAACCTTCTGGCGCTTCGCTCCACAGGGGAGAGGACCGATCCTCACCGGCCACGAGGCCCGTGCTTCATCCATTCGGCCACGAAATCTGCCAGCGCGGCCCCCTTGATGACTCTGGTCGTACTGAACTCGAGCTGGAATGCTTGCAGCTCAATGTTCCACTCGGCGACCCTTCTAGCCGAGTTGGGGCTCCTGAGCACCCTCTCCAGGGGGTATGCCGAGACAACCTTGATTGGATGACCCTGGAAGTAGTGCCGCAGTTTGCACGAAGCCACCAATAATGCGAGGAGGAGCTTCTGCGGCATGGGGTACCGGGCCCTCGCATCTCGTAACACGGTGGTGACGAAGTACACCGGGTGCTCAACGAGGTTGGGGGCGTTGGTGCTGGTGGCGTCCTCCAGAAGTTGTGGTGCCTCCTGAGGCGACGGCGCCTCCGGAAGCTGGGTGCTTGGATGGGAGGCCTCCCCCGCCCTTGGTGCGCTCTGCTGTGACGGCTGATCTTCTTCCATTGCGGTGCTGGCTTCTGCTAGTTCCTTCAGGTTCGGTCTTGCCTTAGCTCGGGTGGCCGTCGTGGCCTTGGCCTGACGCTCTTCCCTAACTGCCACCAGAGCAACGCTAGCGGAGTAGGGAGTGGCGGCGAGGTAGAGTACCAAGGGCTCCTGAGGGCGTGGGGCCACCATCACTGGAGGGCTGGTCAGGTACCTCTTGAGGTCTTGAAACGCTTTGTCGGCCTCTTCAGTCCACTCGAAGGGCCCCTTTTTCTTCATCAGCTGGAAGAAAGGTAGCTCCCGCTTCCCCAATCGGGAGATGAAACGGCCCAGCGCCGTTACGCGCCCTGTGAGCTTCTGCATCTCCCTGAGGGTCTTCGGTGGGCTCATGTCTTCCACTGCCTTGACCTTTTCAGGTTGGCCTCGATGCCTCGGTGGGACACGAGAAACCAGGAGCTTACTGAGGAACTCCAAACACACACTTCTCGGGTTGAGTCGCGAGGCTCACTGCGTTGAGCTCATGAAGGTTTCTTCAGGTCTTGTATCAAGGTCTTGGCCTCGCGAGACTTCACCACGATGTCGTCGACGTATGCCTCCACATTCTTCCCGAGCTGCGGACACAAGGTGATGTGCATGAGCCGCTGAAAGATTGCCCCCGCGTTGCGCAACCCAAATGGCATGCATGTATAGCAGTAGACCCCACACGGGGTTAGGAAGGCCGTCTTCTCCACGTCTTCCACCGCCATCTTGATTTGGTGATACCCGGAAAAGGCATCCAAGAAGCACAACAGGTCACACTCGGCGGTGGAATCGGCGATCTGGTCGATCTGAGGGCGGAAGCGGATCCTGCGGGCATGCTTTGTTGAGGTTGGTGAAGTCGACACACATGCGCTCCTTTCCTCCCTTCTTTGGTACCACCACGGGGTTGGCCAGCCAATCTGGGTATCGGACCTCGCGAATAACCCCACGGCTTCTAGCTTGCGGGTCTCTTGGACGATGAAGGCCTGCTTTTCAGTGGACTGCCTCCTCGTTTTCTGCTTCACTGGACGCACGTTAGAGCACACGTTGAGGTGGTGCTCGATCATGC
This sequence comes from Aegilops longissima, assembly GCA_021605205.1. Lineage (NCBI taxonomy): Eukaryota > Viridiplantae > Streptophyta > Magnoliopsida > Poales > Poaceae > Aegilops > Aegilops longissima. The sequence continues at coordinate 484,564,444 of CM038680.1, forward strand.
CCCGTGGAATCCCCGCCAGCTGACCGGGCTCCCAGGAGAACACCTTCTTGTTCGCACGCCGGAACTTGACGAGGGCTTCCTCCTGTTCGGGCTCGAGGTTGGCGCCTATGGTGAAGGTGGCGTTTGAGGACCCGTCCTCATCGACAGGTATCTGCTTGGTCTCCGCCTTGTCTTGAGTGAACAACTGCTTCTTCTTGGTCGGTGCAGCCCCCTTGGGCTTGGGGGCTTCCGCATCGGCGGGCTGTGCCACGGCCGCCGTCTTGATGGTGAGCTTGAGCGCTCGCAGCGCACCTTCAGTATCCACGACGCAGGTGAGGCGCCGCTGCTCCGAGCATCTTCATGAGGTTGTACCCGGGTGGGTTGCGGCCATGAATTTGGCCAATGCTGGATAGCCAAGGATGGCATTGTAGGGGAGGCCGATGGGGCCGATGTCGAAATCGACCAGTTCCGTGCGGAAGTTGTCGTGAGTGCGAAGGTCACCGGAAGCGGTTGCCCCAAGGAGTTGGGCGACCCTCCTCCTCGCCCGAAAAAGGCCGGCTGGGCGTGCGCTCCACAGGTATCAGAGAGGAGGTTGAAGGCCTCGACCGAGACACGTTGAGGCGGCGCCGCGCGTCGATGGCGTCTGGTGGCGGCGACTGGCAGATGGTAGGTGTGCAGAGCAAGGGGAGCGCACCCGAGCCGGCCGAGTTGGCGGGGTGGTCTTGAGAGTCGAAGGTCAGCCCAGCCGACGACTCCGTCCTGCTAGAGGGAGCCCCCTGCCGCATGGAGGCGGTGCCGACCCGACGGACGAATGTCTTGACATGGCGGCTGGAAGGCGGCGCCTGCGAGCCGCCGAGGAGGGCCGCGACGAGTGGGGAGCGGCACGAGGGGCGGCGACCAGGGAGCCGCGGCCCCTCCGTGAGGTCACCGAGGCGCGTGGCGATGCTTGCTGCCTGTCCCCTGCCGGGCGATGGCGGTGTTGGCGGCGGTGACGGGGAACGACGAGGGCACCGCCGGCAGAGCTGTCAGGGCGACATGGGAGGCGAGGGCGGCTCGGCTTCAGCCTGAGCCCGACGAGCATCGACATGGTTTCATGGTCGGGGAAGAACGAGGCGACGAAGAGCGGATTCAGCGCACCCTACGCGCGCGCTAAATGGCGGATTCGGGTTCCGCAGACCCTTAAGGTTCGAACTCTGGGGTGTGGCGAGATCCAACCCCCACCGTCTCGTACCTCGCCCGAATCGCAGGGACCTAAACTACTAGCAAGAACAACACAAGAGGCATAAGACTTATACTAGTTCGGGCCACCGTTGTGGTGTAATACCCTACTCTAGTTTGTGGTGTGGTGGATTGCCTGCAGGGCTGATGAAGAATAAGAGGGAAGAACAGCCTCGCGAGGGTCTGTTCTTGGTGGGTGTGATGAACTGCTAAGTGGTGTCCCGTCGCTCTAGCTTGAGGATCGGGTCTCTCTCTCTCTCTCTCTGGATTCCAAAATGCCTGCCCGGGGAAGAGACTCTACTATGGTGGCTAGCTCTACTTATATAGACGAAGGCCCTGGGCCTCTTCCCAAATATTGAGCGGGAAGGGCGCCAACAATTGGCCATTTCAAGGGGAACAGCGGGTACACTTATCTGACTAAAGTTGGTCCTCGCTTGCCAAAGGCTCTGGTGATGGCGCTTTGCTTGGGCTCCACGATGACTCCTTCCATCCGTTGGGGCTGGTCTAGGTCTTGTTGCACGTAAGCGGATGCCTTTGCTTGATGCTCTCGCTGCGCTTGCTCCTTGGCACCAAAGAGGAAAGGAGGAGCTGCTGCTGGCTGGCACCAGCTGGCGCCCTTGGTAGTCATGGATTGCGTCATGGGCACCTCGCGAGGTACCCCGCCTTGAACTCTCCGCCTCCTCATGAGCCAGCCTGACGAGGCTGCGCCTGAGGAAGCTCCTTGTCGTCTGCCCCGCGATGCTTGGCCCCTCGCGAGGGTCCTGAGTTTTTGTTGGTGAAGATGGGCTGTCCTGGGCCTCCTTTGAGCCACGCCGCAGGCCGCTGGCAGGCAAGTCTGGGGACCCCCGTTCCCAGAACGCCGACACAGCCGGATTGTGAGACCCGTCATGGCCTGTTCGGCCACCTTATGGAGCTCGACCAACTGCTTCAGCTGGTCGCTCAAGGGCACTGGGTGTCCGGCCTCAGCATACTGAGACCAGAACACCTTCTCCGTCGAGCTTCCCTCCTCGGCTCAGTAGAATGCGGCTGCGTCCGACACACTCCGGGGAAGATCTGTGAATGCTCCTGGAGAGCTCCGGACTTGGGTGAGTAACAAGTAATTCACTTTCGCGTGCTTGCTTTGCATAAAGAGTGCCTTACCCGCCGCTATCTTCTTCATCACCTCAATTTCCTGGAGGGCTTTTTGGGCTTCGGCCTTGGCAGATTTGGCGCTCTCAAGCGCCGAGGCGAGCTCAGACTCTCGAGTCTTTGAGTCAAGCTCCAAACTCTCGTTTTTTTCCACGAGAGCCTGGAGCTCTTGCTGCACCGCCGCCACCCGCGCCTCCTGCTTCTCTCGCTCGGTGCGCTCCACGGCCGCATTATTTTCGGCCTTGGACAGCACTTCCTTCAGGGTCGCTACCTCGTTCGTGGCCCCTGCATACCCACGTTGATCCTGTCATTTTTTGCAACCACATATTTTTTTATATATACTTACATAAGGTATTACTTACCTTCCTTGTCCTCGAGCTGCTTCTTGGCAAGGCCGTGCTCGTCCTCAGACCGCTCGAGGCTCTGCTTCAATGCACTAACCTCCGCAGTCAGTGCGGCAGAGGTCAGCAGCACAGCCTGCATTCCCATATTGACATACTTATGTTAGACTCCTGCGTATATCTTTTTGATCCTCAGTTCGGCTTTTCTTTCCGAACATCAAACTAAGCATCCGGGGCTACTATCTATGCGGTAATATTTTTACATATCTTAAATACATACCTCAAAGCTTGTTAGAAGGCTGGCACGAAGCTTCAGTCAGCCCGCTCTTAGCGGTCGAACCTTCGGATCACCCCACTCATAATAGTGCGGTGCTCCTCGTCGATGGAGGCGCCGTTAAGCACCTCCAGCAGATTATCCGGTGCCTCCAGTTGGACGGAGGTCACCGGCATCGTAGGCTTGCCATTCTTAGTAGGGGGCCGCCTGCTGGATGCCGGAACCGTTGAAGGTTCTGGTGCGGTGTTCGGCCTAGGGCCGGACTTGGAGCCCTTTGGGGTTTCATCCCCTTGGCGCCTGGGATCCGGGAGGTTGCCTTGCGGCGCCTCCAGGACCACCTCTTCCTGGCCTGGTCCCTTTTGGGACGCCACCTCGGCATCATCCGCAGCGCGAGGAGAGGAGGCGGTCGGAAGTGAAGTGCTGTTCACATCCGATGAACCCAAGGAACCGCTTGACGAAGCGTCGAGCCCGGCCTTTGGCGGACTGCATGATTATATTCGGCGTTAGAAGGTACTGTGCAATAAAAGAAACGCCATGAGTTATTCTGGTACCCAGATACTTACAATTTCGCCAGGGGCTTGGCCCTGGGTGGCCACTCTTCTTCGCCGTCGTCGGCGTTGGTGGAGTAGTCCTGAGGGAGGGTCTTTCCCTTCTTGGACTCTCCGGCCTCCCCAGTTGGGGCGGCCTTCCTTTTCTTCTCTCCCCCCGCTGGGGGAGAGGCCTCTCTTTCCTCCTCCTCGTCTTCACGGGAGGAGTCCGCCTCAGAGTCATCGGACGATGAGTCCGACACCACCTGGCGCCGGGAACTCCTTCGAGTTCCCGTGGCCTTCTTCTTGGCCTTCTTCTCCGGCACCACGTAAGGTGCCGGAACCAGCAGCCCCGTCAAGAGGGCATCCACTGGGTCTTCTAGCAAGGGAGCCGGATAGTCAATCTGCCCGGACGTCCTCTGCCAATCCTGTCAAGGGTAAGGGAGTTTAGATCCCGCATAGAGTCAAACTACGAAAACAAGTGTCCCGTAAAGGGCAAAATAGCTTACCGCGTTGGATTGATGCTGCGCTCTGAATCCGCGATCCTCGGTAGCGGATGCGAGAGCCTCGGCGCCCTTGAACAGCACCTTCCAGGCATCTTCGTATGTAGTGTCGAAGAGCCTGCTCAGGGTTTGGTGCTGTGCCGGATCAAACTCCCACAAGCTGAAAGCCCGTTGTTGGCACGGGAGGATCCGGCGTATGAGCATGACCTGGACTACATTGAAGAGTTTGAGCTTCTTGCTCACCAGGTTTTCGACACAGGTTTGGAGTCCGGACAGCTCCTCTGAATTACCCCATGAGAAGCCCATCTCTTTCCAGGAGGTGAGCCGTGTAGGGAAGCCAGATCGGAATTCGGGGGCCGCTGCCCATTCAGGGTCACGCGGCTCGGTGATTTAAAACCACCCCGATTGCCACCCCTTTATGGTCTCCACGAAGGAGCCCTCGAACCATGTAATGTTGGGCATCTTGCCCACCATGGCGCCTCCGCACTCCGCTTGTTGGCCGCCCACTACCTTCGGCTTGACACTAAAGGTCTTCAACCATAAACCGAAGTGGGGCTGGATGCAGAGGAAGGCCTCACACACGACGATAAACGTCGAGATATTGAGGATGAAGTTCGGGGCCAGATCGTGGAAATCCAGGCCGTAGTAGAACATGAGCCCCCGGACAAATGGGTGAAGTGGAAAACCTAGTCCGCGGAGGAAGTGGGTGAGGAACACCACCCTCTCATGGGGCCTGGGGGTGGGGATGAGCTGCCCCTTGTCGGGAAGCCGGTGCGCGATGTCATTAGACAAGTATCCGGCCTTCCTCAGCTTTTTGATGTGTCCCTCCGTGACGGAGGAAACCATCCACTTGCCTCCAGCTCCGGACATGGCTGGAGAAGGTTGAGGTGGGATGTGCAGACTTGGGCGCTGGAGATCGAGTGCGCGAAAATGGATAAGCAAAGGAGGAAGAAGGCGTAGATGGAAAAGGTGGATCCTTATCCCCTTATATGGGCGGATGAAACTATGTGCCCCCACCAGCCTGGTAAAACTCGCTCATCTACCAAGCGCCATAAATTAATGGCACAATTGGGTTACCCACGTCCGTATTGATGAGGATCCCGGAATAAGGGGACACGATCTCTGCTTCAACAAGACGTGCCAAGGAAACTGCCTCGCTAAGTGCGCTGAGGTGGGATAGTAAAAATGATTCGAATATAGGCTTAGCCGTGGTGTGATGACACGCTGCGAAATACGTCAGCAGATTAGATGTGTGTAAATATTATTCTCTCTACGGTGGTATGTGGAAATTATTTTGCAGAGCCGGACACTATCCTTGTGTTCAAAATCTTCTATGAAGTATTCAGAGGAGGAACCCGCCTTGCAATACCGAAGACAAACTGCGCGCTGGACTCGTCGTCATTGAAGCCTGGTTCAGGGGCTACTGAGGGAGTCCTGGATTAGGGGGTGTCCGGATGGCCGGACTATGACCTGTGGCCGGACTCCTGGACTATGAAGATACAAGATTGAAGACTTCGTCTCGTGTCCGGATGGGACTTTCCTTTGCGTGGAAGGCAAGCTTGGCGATACAGATATGTAGATCTCCTTCCATTGTAACCAACTCTGTGTAACCCTAACCCTCTCCGGTGTCTATATCAACCGGAGGGCTTTAGTCCGTAGGACGAACAACAATCATACCATAGGCTAGCTTCTAGGGTTTAGCCTCTCTGATCTCGTCATAGATCTACTCTTGTACTACGCATATCATCAATAATTAATCAAGCAGGAGTAGGGTTTTACCTCCATCGAGAGGGCCCGAACCTGGGTAAAAACATCGTGTCCCTTGTCTCCTGTTACCATCCGCCTAGACGCACAGTTCGGGACCCCCTACCCGAGATCCGCCGGTTTTGACACCGACAGGTAGCCTCATCAGCCTCCCCGTGTATTTCAAGACATTGGGGCCGACTGCGCCCCTCAAGTATCAAAGACAGAAGGCCGCCTTCTTAAGGCCGGCTGGTCCAGACGTCCGGCTGCCAGAAGGCGGCGGAATCCAGAAAACAGCCATGAAGTGGGCCGACTCCTAGCAGGCGGCCTCCAGAGAGGGCGGCTCCTAGTAGGTGGCCCCTCGTGCCCTCAAAGTTAGCACCCACATAATCGCGACGGGATGGGGCATGGCTACAATGTAGCCTGCCACCCTGAATCCAGGGCGGAGGGTGCCCACTGTGCGGCGTACTGGGCGGACATCCCCCGCCTGGCGCGGCACTGTTACCTTGCGGCCCATGAAATCATCCAAGGCAGAGAGGCCATGCTCCCGCGACGGGCTGTCGGTACGGACCGCAGGCGGCGGGCCCTACCTGCCCGTGAGAAGCCAGAAGGCGGTGAGCCCTGACCAGTCGGCTCAGGGGAGGCCGGCTCCTGGCCAGGCGGCCCTCCCCCTTCCTTGGAGTTTGTGCGTCATTAACCAGAAGAGACGGGGAATGGCTACTGTCGGAGTAATGGGCCACGGCTAGGCTAACCCAAGACCCAGGACCTTTCAAGGCATCGGGGCTGACAGCGCCCCTCAAGAAAACGAGGCGAGATCCCGCCTTCTGGAAGCCGACTGAAGGAGTGGCCGGCTTCCCATGGGCGGCCGAGTCCTGAACGCAAGGCTGAGTCAAGCCAACTCCCGCCTGGCGACTTCCAGAGAAGCCGGCTCCAGGGAGTCGGCCAGCGACACCTGCCGAGCCCATGCCCTCGTCCGGAGGACGGGACGGGGTGCGGCTACAGTACATCCCATCCCCTCCTCCAAATTAGGCAAGCATGGCCACAGTGCCCCATACCGGTGGGGATCTCCGCCCGGCGCGGCACTGTTTCCACCGCTTCCCTGACATCACCCCGTATGGGCGGAGTCCTGTTCCCACGACGGCCTGTCTGTACGGCCCAAGGACGACGGGCCCGCGCGTCAGCGAGAGTCCAGAAGACGGCAAAGAGCCCTACCAGTCGGACCTGAGGGAGGTCGGCCTCTAGGAGCCGGCTTGCCCCTCCCTCGGGGCCCACGCACCATCAACCAGACAAGATAGGGAGTGGCTACAGTCATCGTCAGCCAGGCGGCGGGTCTGTAGCCATGACCCCCCGACCAAGCCTGCGTCATTAGAGATGCGGTTACAGTAATCGGCCGCCGACAAGCCCGGGAGTGGTGGGTACGGCCTGTCGGCCCGAACCTTGCCAGTCGGCAGGACCCACCAGTCGGCGGGCCCCAGCAGCCGGCGGAGAAGCCGGCACACGAGAGACTGATAGTCGGGCCTAGCCCAGCTGGATTACCAATGTACCCCTGGTGGGTAGGCCTATATAAACCCCCCAAGGCATCCATGCAAAGGGTTCCAAACCTATAAGAGTTAGACCTGATCATAGAGGAAAGGGAAGAGCTAGCCTTGCCTTCTCCTACCTCCAGCATACAGCTCGACGAGCACTTGTGTATTCACTTGAGCCTTAGTGATTATGCGGAGACCGCGCAGAGCAGGAGTAGGGGTGTTATCTCCTAGGAGAGCCCTGAACCTGGGTAAAAATCGCCCCTGCGTTAGTGTCACGCCTCATCCCTTTGGGCACCGCGACGTTCTACTCGCTCCAACCATGATAAGCCATCCTTTGGCATATGTCGCACCCAACCCCCGACATTTGGCGCCCACCATGGGGGGAGGTGCACCGTCGTCCGGAGACCTGTTCTGGACGGGAACCCTTTTCCTCCCTGGCGAGCGCAGCCAGCCCGGCACGCCAGACGGCGTCTGCGTCGAAGCACTGCATGGCGCGGAGTTGGCCTGCACGGCTGTCACGCCCAATATGCGACCCTGTCCAAAAGGAACTCGACGGTCCCACTAAGGATAGACCCGCATATTGAAACGCTTTTGCAAGGTGGATATCATTACATCAACATTACATAATAGAAGGGGATACATACATAAGGCATACAATGCCACACGAATACAACAATACATGAGAACAACATCCGACTACGGATGAAACATAAACAGAAACTCAAACGACATCCACCCTGCTAGCCCAGGCTGCCGACCTGGAACCTATCCCCTGATCGAAGAAGCAGAAGAAGAACTCCAACACAAGCAAACATCGCTCTCGCGTCATGATCATCGCATAACATGTACCGCAACTGGTGGTGTAGTAATCAGAGCCACGAGGACTCAACAATCCCATTACCATGGGTATCAAGACTAGCAAAGCTTAAAGGGAAGGGAAGGGTAAAGTGGTGAGGTTGCAGCAGCGACTAAGCATATATGGTGGCAAACCAACGCAAATGAGAGCGAGAAGAGAAACAAAGGAACGGTCGTCAACTAGTAATGATCAAGAAGTGATCCTGAACTCCTACTTACGCTACCATAACCCGAAAACCGTGTTCTCCTCTCGATCAACCCGAAAAGAGACCCTCACGGTTACGCTTTTACGGTTGATGTATTTTAGAAGAGTTTGCTTCAAGTTTACTACAACCAGATATTAACAAATTCCCATCTGCCACATAACCGCGGGCACGGCTCTCGAAAGTTTATACCTGCAGGGTGTCCCAACTTAGCCCATGATAAGCTCTCGCGATCAACGAAGGATATTCCTTCTCCCAGGAAGACCCGATCAGTCTCGGAATCCGGCTACAAGACATTTCGACAAAGAATAAAACAAGACCAGCAAAGCCGCCCGATGCTACCGACAATCCCGATAGGAGCTGCACATATCTCGCTCAGGGCAACACCGGATGAGACATCCTACGAGTAAACCAAACCTCGAGTTTCCACGAGGGGCCCATGATCTACTCGGTTCGGGCCAACACTTAGACAAGCATTGGCCCGGGGTAAAATAAAGATGACCCTTGGGCTCCGAAACCCAAGGGAAAAGGGCTGGTGAGGCAAATGGTAAAACCAATGTTGGGCCTTCTGGAGGAGTCTTATTCAAAGCGAACTGTCAAGGGGGTCCCATAAATCACCCGACCGCGTTAGGGGCGCAAAATCCGGGAACATAATACCGATATGACGGAAACTAGGGCGGCAAGAGTGGAACAAAACACCAGGCATAAGGCCGAGCCTTCCACCCTTTACCAAGTATATAGATGCATTAATTAAATAAGATATATTGTGATATCCCAACAAGTAAACATGTTCCAACAAGGAACAACATCTCCATGTTCCAACAAGGAACAAACTTCATCTTCACCTGCAACTAGCAACGCTATAAGAGGGGCTGAGCAAAGCGGTAACATAGCCAAACAACGGTTTGCTAGGAAGGGTGACAAAGGTTAGAGGCTGACATGGCAATTTGGGATGGCTTGATAAACATGTAATAGGTAGCGCAGCATAGCGATAGAACGAAGCAACTAGCATAGCAATGATAGTAGTGAGATCCAGGGTAGCGGTCATCTTGCCTGAAATCCCGCTAGGAAGAAGTGTTGGAGAACGTAGTAATTTCAAAAAATTTCCTACGCACACGCAAGATCATGGTGATGGCATAGCAACGAGAGGGGAGAGTGTATGTCCACGTACCCTCGTAGACCGTAAGCGGAAGTGTTATAACAACGCGGTTGATGTAGTCGTACGTCTTCACGATCCGACCGATCCAAGTACCGAACGCACGGCACCTCCAAGTTCAGCACACGTTCAGCTCGATGACGATCCCCGGGCTCCGATCCAGCAAAGCGTCGGGGATGAGTTCCGTCAGCATGACGGCGTGGTGACGATGATGATGCTCCACCGGCGCAGGGCTTCGCCTAAGCTCCGCGACGATATGACTCTACCGGCGCAGGCTTTCGCCTAAGCTCCGCGACGATATGACCGAAGTGGAATATGGTGGAGGGGGGCACCGCACACGGCTAAGGAACGATCCGTAGATCAACTTGTGTGTTCATGGGGTGCCCCCTGCCCCCGTATATAAAGGAGGGAGGGAGGAGGAGGCCGGCCCTAGGAGGGCGCCATGGGGAGTCCTACTCCCACCGGGAGTAGGATTCCCCTTTCCTAGTCCAACTAGGAGTCCTTCCATGTATTAGGAGTAGGAGACAAGTAAGGGAAGAGAGAAGGAAGGAAGGAAGAGGTGCGGCCCTCCCCTAGTCCAATTCGGACTAGGCCATGGGGGGGCCTGCCCTAGGCAGCCCTCTCTCTTTCCCGCAGGCCCAATAAGGCCCAATACTTCTCCCGGCGAATTCCCGTAACTCTCCGTACTCAAAATACCCGATTCATTCGAACCTTTCCGAACTCCGAATATAGTCGTCCAATATATCGATCTTTACGTCTCGACCATTTCGAGACTCCTCGTCATGTCCCCGATCTCATCCGGGACTCCGAACTCCTTCGGTACATCAAAACTCATAAACTCATAATATAATTGTCATCGAAACCTTGTTGCGTGGGACCCTACGGGTTCGAGAACTATGTAGACATGACCTAGAACTATTCTCGGTCAATAACCAATAGCGGGACCTGGATGCCCATATTGGCTCCTACATATTCTACGAAGATCTTTATCGGTCAAACCGCATAACAACATACGTTGTTCCCTTTGTCATCGGTATGTTACTTGCCCGAGATTCGATCGTCGGTATCCAATACCTAGTTCAATCTCGTTACCGGCAAGTCTCTTTACTCGTTACGTAATGCATCATTCCGTAACTAACTCATTAGCTACATTGCTTGCAAGGCTTATAGTGATGTGCATTACCGAGAGGGCCCAGAGATACCTCTCCGACAATCGGAGTGACAAAACCTAATCTCGAAATACGCCAACCCAACATGTACCTTTGGAGACACATATAGTACTCCTTTATAATCACCCAGCTCGCCAGGACGTTTGGTAGCACCAAAGTGTTCCTCCGGTAAACGGGAGTTGCATAATCTCATAGTTACAGGAACATGTATAAGTCATGAAGAAAGCAATAGCAATATACTAAACGATCAAGTGCTAGGCTAACGGAATGGGTCATGTCAATCACATCATTCTCCTAATGATGTGATCCCATTAATCAAATAACAACACATGTCTATGGTTAGGAAACATAACCATCTTTGATTAATGAGCTAGTCAAGTAGAGGCATACTAGTGACACTATGTTTGTCTATGTATTCACACATGTATTATGTTTCCGGTTAATACAATTCTAGCATGAATAATAAACATTTATCATGAAATAAGGAAATAAATAATAACTTTATTATTGCCTCTAGGGCATATTTCCTTCAGTCTCCCACTTGCACTAGAGTCAATAATCTAGTTCACATCATCATGTGATTTAACACTAATATTCACATCTGTATGTGATTAACACCCATAGTTCACATCGTCATGTGACCAACACCCAAAGGGTTTACTAGAGTCAATAATCTAGTTCACATCGCTATGTGATTAACACCCAAAGAGTACTAAGGGATGATCATGTTTTGCTCGTGAGAGAAGCTTAGTCAAAGGGTCTCACATTCAGAGCCGTATGTATTTTGCAAATATTCTATGTCTACAATGCTCGCACGGGCTACTCTAGCTAATTGCTCCCACTTTCAATATGTATCCAGATTGAGACTTAGAGTCATCTGGATCAGTGTAAAAAGCTTGCATCGATGTAACTCTTTACGACGGGCTCTTTTATCACCTCCATAATCGAGAAATATTTCCTTAGTCCTCACTAAGGATGTTCTTGACCAATGTCCAGTGATCTACTCCTAGATCACTATTGTACTCCCTTGCCAAATTCAGAGCAAGGTATACAATAGGTCTAGTACATAGCATAGCATACTTTATAGAACCTATGACTGAGGCATAGGGAATGACTTTCATTCTCTTTTCTATTTTCTGCCGTGGTCGGGATTTGAGTCTTACTCAATTTCACACCTTTGCAACACAGGCAAGAACTTTTCTTTGACTGTTCCATTTTGAACTACTTCAAAATCTTGACAAGGTATGTACTTATTGAAAAACTTATCAAGCGTTTTTGATCTATCTCAATAGATCTTGATGCTCAATTTGTAAGCAGCTTCACCGAGGTCCTTCTTTGAAAAACTCCTTTCAAATACTCCTTTATGCTTTGCAGAATAATTCTACATTATTTCCGATCAACAATATGTCATTCACATATACTTATCAGAAATGCTGTAGTGCTCCCACTCACTTTCTTGTAAATACAGGCTTCTCCAAAAGTCTATATAAAACCATATGCTTTGATCAACTCATCAAAGCGTATATTCCAACTCCGAGATGCTTGCACCAGTCCATTGATGGATCGCTGGAGCTTGCACATTTTGTTAGCTCCTTTAGGATTGACAAAACCTTCTGGTTGCATCATATACAACTCTTCTTTAATAAATCCATTAAAGAATGTAGTTTTGACATCCATTTGCCAGATTTCATAAAATGTGGCAATTGCTAACATGATTCGGACAGACTTAAGAATCGCTACAGCTTGAGAAAATCTCATTGTAGTCAACACCTTGAACTTGTCGAAAACCTTTTGTGACAAGTCGAGCTTTGTAGATAGTAACACTACAATCGGTGTCCGCCTTCCTCTTGAAGATCCATTTATTTAACATGGCTTGCCGATCATCGAGCAAGTCAACCAAAGTCCATACTTTGTTCTCATATATGGATCCCATCTCAGATTTCATGGCCTCAAACCATTTCATGAATCTGGGCTCATCATCGCTTCCTCATAGTTCGTAATTTCATCATGGTCTAGTAACATGACTTCCGAACAGGATTACCGCATTCACTCAGTGCGGATCTCACTCTGGTTTACCTACGAGATTCGGTAGTAACTTGATCTGAAGTTACATGATCATCATCATTAGCTTCCTCACTAATTGGTGTAGTAGTCACAGAACAGATTTCGTGATGAACTACTTTCCAATAAGGAGAAGGTACAATTACCTTATCAAGTTCTACTTTCCTCCCTCTCACTTCTTTCGAGAGAAACTCCTTCTCTAGAAAGGATCCATCTTAGCAACGAAAAACTTGCCTTCGGATCTGTGATAGAAGGTGTACCCAATAGTTACCTTTGGGTATTCTATGAAGACGCACTTCTCCGATTTGGGTTCGAGCTTATCGGTGAAAACTTTTCACATAAGCATCACAACTCCAAACTTTTAAGAAACGACACTTAGGTTTATCGTTAAACCATAGTTCATATGGTGTCGCCTCAACGGATTTAGATGGTGCCCTATTAAACGTGAATGCAGCTGTCTCTAATTCATAACCCCAAAATGATAGTGGTAAACCGATAAGAGACATCATAGATCACACCATATCCAATAAAGTGCGGTTACGACGTTCGGATACACCATAACATTGTGGTGTTCCAAGTGGCGTGAGCTGTGAAACTATTCCACATTATTTTAATTGAAGACCAAACTCAGAACTCAATTATTCGCTCTTGCGATCAGATCGCAGAAACTTTATTTTCTTGTTACGATGATTTTCCACTTCACTCTGAAATTCTTTGAACCTTTCAACTATTTCAGACTTATGTTTCATCAAGTAGATATACCCATATCTGCTCAAATCATCTTGTGAAGGTCAGAAAATAACGATACTTGCCACGAGCATCAACACTCATTGGATCGCATACATCGGTATGTATTATTTCCAATAAGTCAGTAGCTTGTTCCATTGTTCCGGAGAACGGAGTTTTAGTCATCTTGCCCAAAAGGCACGGTTCGCAAGCATCAAATGATTCATAACCAAGTGATTCCGAAAATCCATCTTTATGGAGTTTCTTCATGCGCTTTACACCGATATGACCCAAACGATAGTGCCACAAATAAATTGCACTATCATTATTAACTTTGCATCTTTTGGCATCAATATTTTGAATATGTGTATCACTACGATCGAGATCCAACAAACTATTTTATTGGGTGTATGACCATCGAAGGTTTTATTCATGAAAACAGAACAACAATTATTCTTTGACTTTAAATGAATAACCGTATCGCAATAAACATGATCAAATCATATTCATGTTCAACGCAAACGCCAAATAACATTTATTTAGGTTTAACACTAATCCCGAAGGTATAGGGAGTGTGCGATGATGATCATATCAATCTTGGAACTACTTCCAACACTCATCGTCACTTCCCTTCAACTAGTTTCTGCTTATTCTCAGAACTCCTGTTTCGAGTTACTAATCTTATCAACCGAACAAGTATCAAATACTCAGGGCTACTATAAACACTAGTAAGGCACACATCAATAACCTGTATATCAAATATACCCTTGTTCACTTTGCCATCCTTCTTATCCACCAAATATTCAGGTATTTCGCTTCCAAAGGACCATTTCCTTTGCAGTGTAAGCACTCAGTTTCAGGTTTTGGTCCAGCTTTGGGCTTCTTCGTGGGAGTGACAACTTGCTTGTCATTCTACTTGAAGTTCCCTTTCTTTCCCTTTGCCCTTTTCTTGAAACTAGTGGTCTTGTCAATCATCAACACTTGATGCTCTTTTCTTGATTTCTACCTTCGTCGATTTCAACATCACGAAGAGCTCGGGAATCGTTTTCGTCATCCCTTGCATACTATAGTTCATCACGAAGTTCTAGTAACTTAGTGATGGTGACTAGAGAATTCTGTCAATCACTATCTTACCTGGAAGATTAACTCCCACTTGATTCAAGTGATTGAAGTACCTGCATAATCTGAGCACATGCTCACTAGTTGAGCGATTCTCCTCCATCTTTTAGCTATAGAACTTGTTGGAGACTTCATATCTCTCAACTCGGTATTTGCTTGAAATATTAACTTCAACTCCTGGAACATCTCATATGGTCCATGACGCTCAAAACGCCTTTGAAGTCCCGATTCTAAGCCATTAAGTATGGTGCACTAAACTATCAAGTAGTCATCATATTGAGCTAGCCAAACGCTCATAACGCCGCATTTGCTCCTGCAATAGGTCTGTCACCTAGTGGTGCATTAAGGACATAATTCTTCAGGCAGCAATGAGGATAAACCTCAGATCACGGATCCAATCCGCATCATTGCTACTAACATCTTTCAACACAGTTTTCTAGGAACATATTAAAATAAACATATGAAAGCAACAAACATAGGGAAGCAACAACGCGAGCTATTGATCTACAACATAATTTGCAAAATACTACCAAGACTAAGTTCATGATAAATTAAAGTTCAATTAATCATTTTCTTAAGAACTCCCACTTAGATAGACATCCCTCTAATATTCTAAGTGATTATGTGATCCATATCAACTACACCATGTCCGATCGTCACGTGAGATGGAGTAGTTTCGACGGTGAACATCAATATGTTGATCATATCTAGTATATGATTCACGCTCGACCTTTCGGTCTCCGTGTTCCGAGGCCATATCTGTTATATGCTAGGCTCGTCAAGTTTAACCCGAGTATTCGCGTGCGCAACTGTTTTGCACCCGCTGTATTTGAACGTAGAGCCTATCACACCCGATCATCACGTGGTGTCTCAAAGACGAAGAACTTTCGCAACGGTGCATACTCAGGGAGAACACTTCTTGATAATTTTAGTGAGAGATCATCTTATAATGCTACCGCCAATCAAAGCAAGATAAGATGCATAAAGGATAAACATCACATGCAATCAATATAAGTGATATGATATGGCCATCATCATCTTGTGCTTGTGATTCCATCTCAAAGCACCGCCATGATCACCATCGCCACCGGCGCGACACCTTGATCTCCATCGTAGCATCGTTGTCGCCTCGCCAACTATTGCTTCTACGACTATCGCTATCGCTTAGTGATAAAGTAAAGCAATTACATGGCTTTTGCATTTCATACAATAAAGCGACAACCATATGGCTCTGCCAGATGTCGATAACTTCGTTACAAAACATGATCATCTCATACAATAAATATAGCATCACGCCTTGACCATATCACATCACAACATGCCCTGCAAAAACAAGTTAGACGCCCTCTACTTTGTTGTTGCAAGTTTTACGTGGCTGCTACGGGCTGAGCAAGAACCGTTCTTACCTACGCATCAAAACCAAAACGATAGTTTGTCAAGTTGGTGCTGTTTTAACCTTCGCAAGGACCGGGCGAGCCACACCGGTTCAACTAAAGTGAGAGAAACAGACACCCGCCGTCACCTTTAAGCAACGAGTGCTCGAAGCGGTGAAACCAGTCTCGTAGAAGCGTCACGCTGTAATGTCGGTCCGGCCGCTTCATCTCACAATACCGCTAAACCAAAGTATGACATGCTGGTAAGCAGTATGACTTATATCGCCCACAACTCACTTGTGTTCTACTCGTGCATATGACATCAACGCATAAAACCTGGCTCGATGCCATCGTTGGAGAACGAGTAATTTCAAAAATTTCCTACGCACACGCAAGATCATGGTGATGGCATAGCAACGAGAGGGGAGAGTGTATGTCCACGCACTCGTGAGACCGTAAGCGGAAGCGTTATAACAACGCGGTTGATGTAGTCGACGCCTTCACGATCCGACCGATCCAAGTACCGAACGCACGGCACCTCCGAAGTTCAGCACACGCTCAGCTCGATGACGATCCCGGGCCCGATCCAGCAAAGCGTCGGGGATGAGTTCCACAAGACGACGGCGTGATGACGATGATGATGCTCCACCGGCGCAGGGCTTCGCCTAAGCTCCGCGACGACATGACTCTACCGGCGCAGGGCTTCGCCTAAGCTCCGCGACGATATGACCGAAGTGGAATATGGTGGAGGGGGGCACCGCACAAGTTGATCTACGGATCGTTCCTTAGCTGCAGCGTGCCCCTGCCCCTGATATATAAAGGAGGGAGGGAGGAGGAGGCCGCCCCAGGAGGGCGCGCCATGGGGAGTCCTACTCCCACCGAGTAGGATTCCCCTTCCTAGTCCAACTAGGAGTCCTTCCATGTATTAGGAGTAGGAGACAAGTAAGGGAAGAGAGAAGGAAGGAAGGAAGGGTGCGGCCTCCCCCTAGTCCAATTCGGACTAGGTCATGGGGGCGCGCGGCCTGCCCTAGGCAGCCCTCTCTCTTTCCCAGGCCCAATAAGGCCCAATACTTCTCCCCGGCGAATTCCGTAACTCTCCCAGATTCAAAATACCCGATTCAGTCGGAACCTTCCGAACTCCGAATATAGTCATCCAATATATCGATCTTTACGCCTCGACCATTTCGAGACTCCTCGTCATGTCTCCGATCTCATCCGGGACTCGAACTCCTTCGGTACATCAAAA
The DNA here is from genome assembly GCA_021605205.1 of Aegilops longissima. Taxonomy (NCBI): domain Eukaryota; kingdom Viridiplantae; phylum Streptophyta; class Magnoliopsida; order Poales; family Poaceae; genus Aegilops; species Aegilops longissima. The sequence continues at coordinate 484,581,591 of CM038680.1, forward strand.
CTCATAAACTCATAATATAACCGCCATCAAACCTTGTTGCGTGCGGACCCTACGGGTTCGAGAACTATGTAGACATGACCTAGAACTATTCTCGGTCAATAACCAATAGCGGGACCTGGATGCCCATATTGGCTCCTACATATTCTACGAAGATCTTTATCGGTCAAACCGCATAACAACATACGTTGTTCCCTTTGTCATCGGTATGTTACTTGCCCGAGATTCGATCGTCGGTATCCAATACCTAGTTCAATATCATTACCGGCAAGTCTCTTTACTCGTTACGTAATGCATCATTCCATAACTAACTCATTACCTACATTGCTTGCAAGGCTTATAGTGATGTGCATTACCGAGAGGGCCCAGAGATACCTCTCCGACAATCGGAGTGACAAAACCTAATCTCGAAATACGCCAACCCAACATGTACCTTTGGAGACACCTGTAGTACTCCTTTATAATCACCCAGTTACGCCAGGACGCTTGGTAGCACCCAAAGTGTTCCTCCGTAAACGGAGTTGCATAATCTCATAGTTACAGGAACATGTATAAGTCATGAAGAAAGCAATAGCAATATACTAAACGATCAAGTGCTAGGCTAACGGAATGGGTCATGTCAATCACATCATTCTCCTAATGATGTGATCCCATTAATCCAATAACAACACATGTCTATGGTTAGGAAACATAACCATCTTTGATTAATGAGCTAGTCAAGTAGAGGCATACTAGTGACACTATGTTTGTCTATGTATTCACACATGTATTATGTTTCCGGTTAATACAATTCTAGCATGAATAATAAACATTTATCATGAAATAAGGTAATAAATAATAACTTTATTATTGCCTCTAGGGCATATTTCCTTCAAGAAGAACGAGTCCATGAAGAAGACGAACGGATGAAGCCGAACCAAGCGTAGACGAACGAATCCTCACGATCGCAACGAAACAGGAACTAACAAGAAGAAGCACACAACATAGTAAACACACCACACATGAACAAGACATGATGCTCAACCAAGTATGATGCATGACAAGGCCACATGAAGCTACTCATGGCAAGAGATGATACAAACAAGAGCAACACATCAAGGCAAGTTTAAATGAGGCCGGGAACAACATAGAACAATTCCGGTAAGTCCTGATATGCAAATTTCGAAATTGGTCCAGATCTGAATAAACCTTATGTTCAAGTTGTTAAACAGCAAGTTAAGATGCACCAAGATGATCTACACGAAATTCTAGTCAAGTTACATATAAAGTTCATTAAATTCGGAGCTACGGTCTAGAAGATATGAGCAAAACAAGTTAAACATGGCATTGATGCAAAATGCATACAAACATCAAGCAAACACCTCAAAACAAGGATGCAACATGATAATATGAAACTACATGCAAAATCAAGCAAGTTTCATATAGAGCACACTCAAAACGGAGCAACGGTTTAACACATACACACAACACAAGTCATAGCAACAATCTGTCCAAAACAGCAACTAGGCATATTGCAAGCACCAAAAAAACTAGTTACAGAACCTCAACGTAATTACAAAAGGCATGGGCATGAAGTACAGGTAAAGCATTACAAAACATGAACACTGAGCTATCTCCAGAAATGACTAAAACATGCTCAAAATGACATGGAAAGATTGCAAATAATAACAGTTTCAGACTTTAGCAGAAATAACATCAGGTTGCAATGTTTAGAGCTATCAAACAACATTTTACAGGAACTTATCATGGCAAACAAAGGTATGGCATGAATGTACTAATTTCATAGAACAAATGTCCCTTACTGACCATGAGCCAAAAAGGATTAGAAAATATGATGGCACCCATGTAAACATGGCAAGTTATATTACAGATTCATACATGGCAGGAACAACAATAAGTAGGCATGTTGGTGAGGTTGAACCACTCACCACAGAGAAATACATGGCATGGAAAGGTAACTCACAGTAAGAAGACATGGCATAGAAGCTATACATGGCAAGAACAACATCATAGCATACACGGATCAACTACAACAACCTTGGCAAAATTGAATAACATGTAAACAACCTGCCAGGAAACATTTTATAGCAAAATTAGAGCTCGATTGACTCAAGCTATGGAACTCCATAATTGCAAACAAGGGTATGGATGGATAAAGAATAACCATATGTTCAAAACATGCTTACTGAAGTATCTCAAAATAAGCATGGATCTCTCGGTAGCATCAAGTTTACATGGCATAAAAATATCAGCAAAACAGGGTCTGAAATCAGCAACATCATGAAGCCTAGTTTGCATGCTTGTGCTAGTCACCACAGAGATCACAAAAATACATGGCCTACACCCCTGTGAATATGGCATGGCATACTACAAAACACATGTAGGACTCAAGTACATAGGGTGCACACATCAATCATGGAAAAAATGACAAAAGTGCATGTTCTGATAAGAATCTGAAACTAACATCACATAGCCCTCTTCTAACAGCATTTCGGGCAACAAGATGAGCTCAAATGAAAATGATGCAATGGAATGAAATGATGTACTCATCGAGGCGAACAATTCGACATATTAAACGCACGAAACTGAGCTACATGCACAGAGTTATGATGCGATGAAAATGCATGAAAATGTCACGGAGCTGGGACTCGGTGGATTCGGGGTCAACCCCGTTTGACCGGATCTGGATCGGGATCCCGGCGCGGATGCCGAGGACGGCGGCGCGAGCTCGCCGGAGACGGGCGGAGCGGCGCGGAGAGGGCCGGGCGGCGGGGAGGAGGCCAGCCAGCGGAGAGGCGACCGGGCAGCAGGGCGGCGGGCGCCGCGGAGCAGCTTCGGGCGGCGCTGGCGAGAGCGCCCGACGGGCGAGGGCGGCGGAGGGCGCGGGACCAGCGGCGCGGCGGCAGGGCGCTGACCAAGGGGGCACGGCGGCGGACGGGAGGCGGGTTGGGGGCCGCCACGGGCCCGGGCGGGCCGGGCGGCGCGAGGCGGCGGCGGCCACGTGGCAGCCCCGATTGGTGCGGGCGGTGGCGCGATTGTCGTCCGTCCGGGACGGACATGTCCGGCGCGAGAGGGGAATTTTCTAGGGTTTCGGGGGGGATTGATCCGCGAATTCGGAGGGGGAGGTGTATTTATAGATAGAGGGAGCTAGGAGAGTCCAAATGAGGTGCGGTTTTCGGCCACGCGATCGTGATCGAACGACCGAGAGCATGGAGGGGAGTTTGCTGGGTTTTGGGCCACTTTGGAAGGGTGTTGGGCTGCAAAGAGAAAGAGGGTTTACAAGCATTCGTTAACTGTTGAGTATCAAACGACCTCCAAATGACCAAAACTTGACAGGCGGTTCACCGTGCTATACCAAGGCCGCTTGACAAACCTCGGTCCATTCCGAGACCATTTAACACCCGCACACGAAAAGAGGTAAAAGGGGGCGCCGGGAGACATAGGAGTGCCGGATTGCAAAACGGACAACGGGGAAAATGCTCGGATGCATGAGACGAACACGTACGCGAAAATGAGATGCACATGATGAAATGATAAAGTGCAACACGCAAGAAAATGACATGGCAACGACGGCAAATAACTGGCAGACACCTGGCGCATCGAATCCGGGGTGTTACAACACTCCTCCACTAACAAGAGATCTCGTCTCGAGATCTTAGGACCGATATGGAAGGGAAAAAGGGATGAGGTGAAACAAGAAACGCAAGAGAGAAGAGGCAAAAAATCGAGAGCACACGAGAAAAAGAGAGAAACGACGAGAATGACGAGAATCGAAAGCTCACGGAATCAGATAGACTATGAAACAACTCATGTTAGAACAATATAGAAAATGAATGAACAAAAGAATTTAGACGACACTCCGGCTGAAACATGGAAGGAATAGAATCTGAACTTCACAAGATGGGATGGCGGTTTATGAGATGAAGAACGCAATGCCTCCGGAAGAATTAAAAGAATGAAATGAAAAGGACTTAGAAGGAAGGATTGAATGGGGTTGTTGAGAAAATCAACAACGAAAGAATAAGCTTGATGTGGACTTATGGAAAACATCTCAAAATTATGAGCTGATCGCCGACCACAAGTGGAAAAGATTAAATAGCTGAGAATGGCGAAAATGCAAAACTTCACTTCAGAAGAAGATGAAGAATTATTTGCTCTTCAAGACGCGAGAAGAAAAGATACTTGACTCCACGGACAAGAATCTTGATGAACACTTGAAGAAAGAATTAAATCATGAAGAACCACCATGAAGAACTCCAGTGACAAAAGGATGATGAGATAGAATGAAGGATGAAAGAATAAGATGAGCATTGCGATGATTTAGATGTTGGTTCCGACGAAATGGCTGAGGAAATTGAACTCCGGAAAAGAAAAGATGAGAACACTTGGAACTAGAATTTATTCATTAAGAACAAACTCCGAAGGAAGGGATTAATCACTTTGATGAAATAAGAATAAGATTTATTGTATGCTTATCCTTCATCAAATAAGAATTAATCACAGGGCGGCGCGGGGCGCCGGCGAGGCGCGCCGGCGGGCGAGGGCAGCGGAGGGCGCGGGACCTGAGCGGCGGGCGGCGGGCGCGACCAAGGGCACGGGCGGGCGGACGGGAGGCGGGTTAGGAGGCCGCCACGGCCCGGGCGGGCGGGCGGCGCTGGAGGCGGCGCGCGCCACGTGGCAGCCCCCGATTGGCGCGGGCGGCGCGCGATTGTCTGTCCGGGACGGACACGTCCGACGCGGAGAGGGGAATTTGCTAGGGTTTCGGGGGGGATTGATCCGCGAATTCAGAGGGCACTACTAGCAAAAGGGCTATAGATGGGATTGACACTAATGGCGCACCACCATCTGATGCGCCATTAGAGTTTAAACTACTAATGGCGCACCTTGCAATGGGTGCGCCATTAGTATCAAATTTTTTAACTAGTGCGCTTTGTTCAAACATACTAATGGCGATCCCGCCCAAGTCGCCATTAGTAGTTGTAACTACTAATGGCGCACTAGGCAATGGTGCGCCATTAGTATAGAATTTTTTTTGAACTAGTGCGCTTATTCAAACATACTAATGGCGATCCTGCCCAAGTGCGCCATTAGTAGTTGTAACTACTAATGGCGCACTGTGCAAGGTGCGCCATTAGTATAGAATTTTTTGTTGAACTAGTGCGCTTATTCAAACATACTAATGGCGATCCTGCTTAAGTGCGCCATTAGTAGTTGTAACTACTAATGGCGCACTCATGCAAGAGGTGCGCCATTAGTAAGTGGGCAGCAACAAGATATTTGGGACAGCCTCTCCTACCCACACACTCACTTTCTCCCCACTTCATTCTCTCCACCTCCTCCTTGTCTCGGTGCCTCCTCTTTTCACCTCATTTCCACCATAGATTCATTCAAATTAAGTGGTTAAATTACCTTGTTTTAATAGGTAAGTAAGGGGAAGCTATATTTAGGTTGTTCTCCTACAACAATGTGCACATGCACTTTTTACGGCCTAGCTAGATCTATGTATGTTCGTGGTGTTGCATATGTTTGTGGTGTTGCATATGTGTTTGTGTTTGAGGTGTACCGTATTTGAAATGCGATAGTTGCCAATATTTTGCCGGAATGTTGATTCATTTCCGCTTCAAGTAGAATTTTGGCATTAAGCATTCTTTTGGTCCTATTTTTAGGGAAAGTCATGCCAAATTTTTGTTTGGTTCTAAAATATCGTTTTGCTCTACCCCGCAGGAGACCATGGTCCGCACGATGACCGAAGGCATCGTGAATAGGTTTTTGAGGTCCGCGAAGGCCGAGATGCTTCAAAAGAACGAGACGGAGATAAGATGTCCGTGTTGAAGATGCAAGCTGAAGAGCCTTATATCGGACCCGGATTCCGGGCAGGTGCGGGACCACCTGCTGTTGCGTGGTTTCATGGATGGCTATCGGTGGCAAGGTGATGAAGATGACTACGAAGTCGCCCATGCGGGCCGGCAAGAAATGAGGAAGGGCAGCAAGACAACCACCGCGCTCGGGCGGGCGAGAAGACGAAGAATCCCAGAGATGATCACGACGTGATGTTGTACACAGTCATCATGTAGAAGATGCAGGACATGATGATGAGGAAGATGCCGGAGCAGGCGACGGGCATGATCATGAAGATGATGATGCCGCGGAGCGCATTTACGATGGACCATCGATGGGCTGGGTGCAGGACCTCATATTCAAGAGCTGCTTCTCAAGCGTAGGGATAACGCAAGAGCTGCCGCCCGAGAGAAAGCCAAGATGGATCAACTTGAGTTAGACGCGTTACTCCATTGTATGAAGGACGAGGCCCGAGGATACCCGCCAAAGTAACGCCATGGCTCGAGATGAAGGTAAAACACAAAATGACCGACGATGCTTCGACGAGAACATGTCATTCGCACGAACGCCTTCCCAAGGGGAACAAGTGCCCACCAGTTTGAGGAGTCAAGAAAATCGTGTGTCCTCTCGATTTACCGCGACGTGAAATACCATGTGTGCATGAACAATTGCATCATTTATCGGGACGAGCACGCTGAGTCTACCATATGTCCGTGTGCGGCGCCACTCGATACAAGAAGAGGAAGAAAGCTCCTCGAAGTGGTGTGGTACTTTCCGATCACTCGCTCGCAGCGCTATTTCATGGACCCTAAGGTAGCAAAGCTCCTGCGCTGGCACGCGGATAGGGAGGAGAAGAAGGGAAGATGACGAAATGATCCGGAGATAGATAAAAAGACAAGATGCTGAGTCACCCTAAGGATGCGAGCCGGTGGCAAGCGTTGAACTTCAAGACTCGGAATTTGGGAACGATCCAAGGAACATCGTGGCCGGGCGCGAGCACCGATGGAGTCAATCCGCTTGGCAGCGAGAGAAGCACACATAGCACCTGGCCTGTGTTTGTGTGGATGTACAACCTTCCCCTGGTTGTGCATGAAGAGGAAATACATTCACATGAGTATGCTAATTGAAGGGCCAAACAACCAGGAACGACATCAATCTGTATCGGGGCTGCTGAAAGAGGAGCTTGACACGCTGTGGAAAACGCCAGCCAATACGTGGGACGCCGCAGAAAGAATATTTCCCTATGAGAGCCGCACCGCTCACGACGGTGCACGACTATCTCGGTTACGGATATCTCGCGGGCAGGTAGTCCACGGATTTTCTGGATGCGTAAGGTGCATGGATGACACAACGACGCCAGCTAGATAGAGATCCCGGTCTTCGAAACCGTGTTCATGGGACATCAAGGTGGCTTCGCGACGATGACCCGTGGAGGAAACGCAAGGATCTGTTCGATGGTGAAACCGAACTCAAAACGCCTGTACGAGGAGCGGCGAGGAAATAGACAAGCTGTTGAAAATTGGAAAGACTGCCCACCGCCGAAAGAAGCAAAAGGCGCCAGAGCCGAAAGAAGCGAAGGCGCCAGAGCCGCTGCTGAAGGTATGGAAAACGAGGTCTGTTTTCGACTTGCCGATCGAAGATCCACCGTGCCTCACAGCCTTGATGTCATGCATATCACGAAGAACGGTGCGAGAGTCCGCTTGGTACCCTGCTCAACATGCCGAGAGGACCAAAGATGGGCCGAAAGCAAGGGCAGACTTGAAATCAATGGGCATCGTGCAGGAGCTTCACGCTATATATGATGATGATGATGATGATGATGATGATGATGATGATGATGATGATGATGATGATGATGAGGCGAAGCAGACACGAAAGTCGCCGCAAAGGCAAAAAGGCCAAGAAGACCGGAAATGACTACCTCCCGCGTGCTTCACTCTAAGTCGAGGAGACCGGAAATGACCGGCCGACGATGATGATGTGATGACCTCGCCGCCGCTCGAGCTGGCCCTCGCTTTGGTCAAGAGCTAGATTCGCTTGGGGCGGGGACACCACCCCAAAGACAACACCGCCAATCGTGCCGGGCGCCAAGTCGCCCCATGGCAAGACCGCCGAAACGGTGCCGGACATCCCTATGCCATCGATCCAAACATGCATATGGCACAGATCGTAACGACGACGACGACGACTATGATACATTTGGCAACGCCGATCAAGACTTTGCCGAGCATGGGTACGATGGCGACTTCATGGGGCCTCCTTTTCAAGAACCAAACCCAACAAAAGACGTGCGATCTAGCTCGCACCATGGAGAAGCCAAGTTGCAACAGCGCCGCCGGCGCTCAGCTCTCGTGAGACGCCCACCTGCCGACTTCACCGAGCCTCGATAGGCGAGGTGCGAAATATTATCAGCCCCAACACACTCAAGAAGGCGGTCTGTGAGCAAAACTTGGTCCCATTACAGGAGAAGAAGAAGGCACGCAAAAGAAAGACTAAGAAGGGTGCGAGCCAGCCGCACCGAGTAACGATCCGTGCTCAGACGGGCCACCTTCACCGCAGGATATCTCGAGGAGGGTGCATGTGGCGGTAGGGCGATGCTACCGACAAATATGCTCAATGCTGCAACCGTGCTATCGCGGAGTCTGCATGACAGTGTTCTTTCTTTGGAGAAGCGGCGCCTCGTGGAGATGGATGTGGCATACCCGGTTTCGCGCCAAGGTGCCGAGGGCAAGGGCTTTGTGGATAACTCCATCGGGCGACGATCGTCCTGCGCTTTGATGACATCCACGCTTATGTTGAACCTTCATCCGCTGCACTACACCTTCGCTCGCTATTTTCGCTGAGTATGGAGATGCGGATCATTCGCGACAAGACCCCGGACATCGTGATAGTTGACCCTTCTACATGCGTGCAAGATCTTGGGCAGCGCTGGGACCGCAAGTCGCGAGTTCTTACCTCAAGGCGCCATTCGCAAACCAAGATAAGGATAACTTCCTCGCCCTTACTTTCCCGAGTAAGTCCTCCCTCAACCGCCCGTAACATATGAATTCTTACATTTCGATCGCTTTTTCTTTTAACATTCCGTGTTTTCTGCAGTGACACATGTTGCACGCCATCCTCCTAAGCCCCAAATATTCCATGGCCACGATTTCGACCCGGACCGTCACCGAACGAGACTACACAAATGTCAAGAAGGTTCTTGATGATGTTCTCCCGGCCACGCCAAATCTGGAGGCACCTTCACCAGGCCTATTCGTAAGCACGGCAAGCACGTGTTCTCCCACAATACGACGCTCGCTGCGCCAAGCAGCCGCCGGGCGGTCGAAGGGTGCCTACTATGCCATCCATCACATGCGGCGATCGTGCGGGACCATCATCAACTTCGCTACCGAGTAAACTCCAAGATTGGGCCGCGAGCGTGTCGGCAATCCAGACGCGGACCTCCGACAAGAATTCTTTCGATCCAATGGAGTTTGCGGAAATCATCCATCAAGATGTCCTTCGCACTCGGGCAGTTCTACCTCGAAAATCAACCGTCCAACAAAGGACATCGACACAATGCTACAAATGCAGGATGACAACGCCTGCTCTTTCATGACTCCCAATGATAGACGGCGGCTTCATCCATGCTCCGTCCCTTGAGTCGAGTTGTCTAGTTCTCAAACATCGATTGGCTCATGTTGTAATTAAACTTTAATGAACTTGAAGTATGTCTCTTTGGTTTCGAGAGTCGCTCAACTTAGATGTAATCGATGCTATTAATGTCTTGCTTTTCTCTTCCGATCGCTCGCTGCATACTTATATATTGCTTATGTATTGTCTGTGAATTGGTACTAACGCTTGCTTGGCTAGTGCATAGCGATGCCGACGTATGTCGTGTACAAGGGTAAGGTTCCTGAGTTCACGATGAATGGGAGGAGTGTCGGAGACAGGTTCACCGATTCAGCGGTAACAGTTACAAAGGGTACACCACTAGGGCCGAGGCCGAATCTAGATACGCCCGCTATCTAGCGGGAGAGGGAGGAGCGTTGAGGAACCGGATGAAGACGAAGTTTCATCGTGATGATGCTCATCGTGATGACCGCAGCTCTTCTATGTGATGGTAGTTTAGATGATCGATATCGACTTGTAATGCGAAGACAAACTCGCTACTCGCGGTCTCGAGACTTGTAATATAATGTTCTATCTTTGTTCGGTCTTTTCAATTCGAGACTAATATGATGAATTGTGTTCAAAACTAATATGATGAATTGTATTCAAGACTAATCTTCTATTGTATTTGATGAATCTATTGTTGATGTGTGCTGTCTATATTTTGTCAAATTATACATTTTGTAACCTGTGCAAAAAACAGAAAATAAAAAATAAAAAAACCTAATATTCATACTAATGGCGATCATTATGATAGGCGCCATTAGTATGACAAGGCATACTAATGGCGATCATTGGTAGTGCGCCATTAGTATGCCGCGTTACTAATGGCGATCCGAGGTGGTGCGCCATTAGTATGCCAAAGCACTGGTATACATGCCCTCGGGAGGCATACTAATGGCGCACTTTCAAGATATACTAATGGCGCACAGGTGGTGCGCCATTAGTATATCAGATACTAATGGCGCACCAGTGGTGCGCCATTAGTAAAATTACTAATGGCGTATATTAATGGCGCACTGGTGATACGCCATTAATGGCCAAATTAGGTGCGCCATTAGTAGTGGTTTTTCTAGTAGTGGGGGAGGTGTATTTATAGATAGAGGAGCTAGGAGAGTCCAAATGAGGTGCGGTTTTCGGCCACGCGATCGTGATCGAACGATCGAGAGCATGGAGGGAGTTTGCTGGTTTTGGGCCACTTTGGAAGGGTGTTGGGCTGCAAAGAGAAAGAGGGGTTTACTACACCCGATTAACCGTTGAGTATCAAACGACCTCCAAATGACCAAACTTGACAGCGGTTCACCGGTGCTATACCAAGGCCGCTTGACAAACCTCGTCCATTCCGAGACCATTTAACACCCGCACACAAAAAGAGGTAAAAGGGGGCGCCGGGAGACATAGGAGTGCCGGATTGCAAATCGGACAACGGGGAAAATGCTCGGATGCATGAGACGAACACGTATGCGAAAATGAGATGCACATGATGACATGATAAAGTGCAACACGCAAGCAAATGACATGGCAACGACGGCAAATAACTGGCAGACACCTGGCGCATCGAATCCGGGGCGTTACAGCGGCGAGCTGCCTCGCCGATCTCGTTGGCGGAGTCTGCCTCTCCGACGAGCCCGCATCCGACGCGGGCACCGATGGCCCCGAGAGCCTCCTCGCGGGTCTCCTCGAACAGCTCCACGTCTCCAGCGACCCTGCTGCAGACCTAGAGTCAGTGGGCTCCACCGACCCGATGTTGGTTGACTCCGACATCGCATCGCTTGATGCGTTCCCCACCAACGTGGTGGTCTACGACGAGCCGCTCCCTCGCGTGGAGAGCGGCGGAAGCACCGTCACAGAGGTGCTGGTCATTGGGCACGGCGAGCACTCTGGTGGAGGTGCTCACGACCCACTCGACGTGGCGCTGCAAGACCTGTCAGCGCCTATTCCCGAAGACGCTGATGCCGAGATGCTGGAGGCACGTAGCCTCTAGCTCATTGAAGGCACCAAGAGGATAGCTGGAATGAGGCGCCTGTCGGAGGACTATGAGCGCGAGATGGACCGCGCTGTGGGCGGCACGCCGGCTCCCACTGGGCCCAGCCGCCTTGGCATGGTCCAGCGGCGCAGCGTGGCCATCGCCAACCTGTTCGGGGCAGATCGCCCCGTCTACGCTACGCCTGCGGAGAACATCCGAGCTGCCTAGGCTGCGGCAGAAGAGCTGGACAAGTTTGAGGGCGAGGAGCGTCGCCAGATGGCGGAACGCGTCCAGCGACTCCTCGACGCGGCCGCCGAGCAGTACGAAGTCGGTTGCCGCATCGAGGTGCCGCGCCGGCAAAACGACGATCTGCCTCACCGCGGAGATTAAGGTGCGACCTCCCGGATGCCGACTGGTGGCGTCCATGCTAGAAAAGACAAGGGGCCGGCTGCCAGCCGTAGTCGGACTCGGATCTCCATAGAGCTCGACCAAGACGGCCACCCAAGAGCAGTGGAACGGCGGGACGACTGTCCGCCTCCTCCCCCTCGCAGGGAAAAGCGCGTATCCCCGCCACCTGTTGATCACCCATCACTCGGCGACCGCCTTGGCCGCCGAGAAGGAATCGGAGAGAACGATGCCCGCCACCGGATCGATCGCCTCAACCGATCCCTGGCACTAGAAGAAGAAGATGAGTTGGGTCCGCCTTGTTTCGGCCTCACATACGAGATGAGCCCTTCCCCAAAGGGTTCACGCTTTCAAGAGACACACCCAAATACACCAGCTCCATGAAGCCGGAGGACTGGCTAGTCGATTACTCCACAGCCGTCAGCATAGCAAACGGCAACAAGCGAGTCACCGTGAAATACATTTCGCTCATGCTCCAGGGCACAGCCCAGACATGGCTGAACAGCTTGAAGCCCCGAAGCATTAACAGTTGGGTCGACTTCACCGACGCCTTCGCTCGCAACTTCACCAAGACGCATAAGCGCCGCCCAAGCCCCGCCAACTCTCCCTATGCGCATAAGGCCCCGACGAAGTCGACTCGACCACGCCACGCTGGGCCGAAGCCAGAACTCTTGCGAGGGCGCACGAGGTGCAGGCCATCGAGTACTTCATAGCCGGATGCCGAGAGGGCACCCTCCTCAAGCACAAGCTCCTCTGCGATGAGCCGGAAACCCTCGACGAGCTGTTGATCATAGCCGACAAATACGCCACGGCCGACTCCTCCATGAAGGCGGAGATCCAAGTAAATGCATCTGGCAAGATGACCCCTCAGGCTCCCAGAACTCCGGCTAGCGACACCATCCGGTGCCAACAGCAGAACGACCACAAGCGGAAGGCCCTGCAGCCGGCTTCCACCAGCCGGCTGGTGGTAACAGTCGAGGACCAGTGGCCAGAAGAGCAGGCTCCACCCAAGCGGCAGAAGGGCGGCAAGCCCAATTGGTTTTCGGCTTTCTCGTACGAGCAGACTCTTGATGCACCATGCAAGTTCCATAGCGGCACAACGCCATCAAACCACACCACTCGGAAGTGTCATTGGCTCACCAGGATCACCAAGGGAGACGACCTCCTGCTTCCCCCACCTGCTGGGCAGCAGCCTCCTCCCCCGCCCCAGCAGCCGGCGGCCAAGCTAGTCGGAGCTGTACAGGACGAGTTTCCAGAAGAGCATGGAGCCTACGTAATATTCACCAGCATGGCCGATGACCGGCGCAGCCGGCGGCAGTAGCATCAAGAAGTGAACGCAGTAGCAACCAAGGTCCCAAAGTTCATGCATTGGTCGGAGAAACCCATCAGCTGGAGCAGAGCCGATCACCCAGAGGTGATGCCCAAACCCGGCTCCTATGCTCTGGTTTTGGACGCCACCCTTGCCATAGACAGGCGAGCTGCTCGTTTTTCCTGGGTTCTGATAGACGGCGGCAACAGCATCAACATCCTATACAAGGACACAATGGAGAAGTTAGGAATCAAGCAAAGACAGCTTCAGCCCAGCCGGACCGTCTTCCATGGCATAGTTCCTGGCCTTTCCTGCTCACCAATCGGCAAGATCCTGATAGACGTCCTCTTCGGGGGTAAAGATCACTTTCGCCGAGAGCAGGTCTGGTTTGAGGTGGTGGACCTTGAAAGCCCATACCATGCGCTGCTTGGCCGGCTTGCTCTGGCCAAATTCATGGCGGTCCCCCACTACGCTTACCTCAAGATGAAGATGCCGAGTTCCAAGGGGATTATGACCATAGCCGGCGACTACCAGAAGTCGTCCGCCTGCACAGCAGAGAGCAGTCGGCTGGCCGAGTCCCTCGTGATCGCGGCTGAGAAGTGGCTCCTTGACCGAGTTGTGACGATGGCTGGAAAACGGCCAAAGATGTCGCCTGACCCCAAGGAGTCGGAAGCTGAGGGCTCGTTCAAGCCGGCCAAAGAGACAAAGAAGATACCCTTGGACCCGGAGCACCCGGAGAGGCACGCTGTCATAGGTACAGGCCTCGACAGCAAATATAAGGCGATCTCATCGATTTCCTCCGTGAGAATCTGGACATCTTTGCATGGTCCCCCAAAGACATGCCAAGTGTTCCGACGGATTTCGCTGAGCACAAGCGACACGTCCGGCCCGATGCCAAGCCCGTCAGGCAGCCCTTGCGCCGCCTGTCAGAAGAGAAGAGAAGAGTCGTTGGAGAAGAGTTAGCCCGGCTGTTGGCAGCCGGCTTCATCGTGGAAGTGTTCTTTCCAGAGTGGCTGGCCAACCCAGTCCTCGTACTGAAGAAAAACAAGCAGTGGCGTATGTGTATCGATTACACTAGCCTCAATAAAGCATGCCCAAAAGACCCGTTTGCTTTGCCAAGAATCGACCAAGTGATAGACTCCACAGCCGGATGTGAGTTGTTGAGCTTCTTGGATGCATACTCAGGGTACCACAAATCAAGCTGAATCCGGCTGACAGACTGAAGACCGCCTTCATCACACCATTCGGAGCCTTCTGCTACCTGACTATGACGTTTGGCTAGAGGAATGCCGGCGCCACCTTCCAACGCTGCATGCAGAAGTGCCTCCTCAAGCAACTCGGCAGGAACTGTTGGGGAACGTAGCAGAAATTCAAATTTTTCTACGCATCACCAAGATCAATCTATGGAGATTCTAGCAACGAGGGAAGGAGAGTGCATCTACATACCCTTGTAGATCGCTAAGCGGAAGCGTTCAAGAGAACGGGGTTGAAGGAGTCGACTGCCCCGATCCAAATCACCGGAGATCCTAGTGCCGAACGGACGGCACCTCCGCGTTCAACACACGTACAGCCCGGTGACGTCTCCCACGCCTTGATCCACCAAGGAGAGAGGGAGAGGTTGAGGAAGACTCATCCAGCAGCAGCACAACGGCGTGGTGGTGGTGGAGGAGCATGGCAATCCCGCAGGGTTTCGCCAAGCACCAAGGGAGAGGAGGAGGAGGAAGAAGAGACGCAGGGCTGCACCAATGAGAGATAGAATCGCGTGTTATGGGCAGCCCCTAGGCCTCATATATATAGGGGAAGGGGAGGAGGGTGCGCCCCCTCTAGGGTTCCCATCCCTAGAGGGGCGGCAGCCCTAGATGGGATCAAGGGGAGGCGGCCAAGAGGGGAGGAGAGGGAGGCGCCCACTAGATGGGCCTTAGGGCCCATCTGCCCTAGGGTTTGCCCCCTCCCACTCTCCCTTGCGCCTTGGGCCTCTTGTG
This sequence comes from Aegilops longissima, assembly GCA_021605205.1. Classification (NCBI taxonomy): domain Eukaryota; kingdom Viridiplantae; phylum Streptophyta; class Magnoliopsida; order Poales; family Poaceae; genus Aegilops; species Aegilops longissima. Next base: position 484,596,739 of record CM038680.1, read on the forward strand.
GGCGCACCAGCCCCTTGGGGCTGGTTCCTCCCACACTTGGCCCACGCAGCCTTCTCGGGGTTGGTGGCCCCACTTCAGGACCCCGGACCTCCCGTGGTCCCAGACGCTATCGAAAAACCCAAACTTTTCCGTGACCAAAACAGACTTCCCATATATAAATCTTTACCTCCGACCATTCCGAACTCCTCGTGACGTCCGGGATCTCATCCGGACTCCGACAACATTCGTAACCACATACAAACTTCCTTTATAACCCTAGCGCCATCGAACCTTATGTGTAGACCCTACGGGTTCGGAGACATGCGCATATGACCGAGACGTTCTCCCGTCAATAACCAACAGCGGATCTGGATACCCATGTTGGCTCCTACATGTTCCACGATGATCTCATCGGATGAACCACGATGTCAAGGACTCAATCGATCCCGTATTCAATTCCCTTTGTCTAGCGGTATTGTACTTGCCCGAGATTCGATCGTCGGTATCCTATACCTTGTTCAATCTCGTTACCGGCAAGTCTCTTTACTCGTTCCGTAATACATCATCCCGTGATCAACCCCTTGGTCACATTGTGCACATTATGATGATGTCCTACCGAGTGGGCCCAGAGATACCTCTCCGTTTACACGGAGTGACAAATCCCAGTCTCGATTCATGCCAACCCAACAGACACTTTCGGAGATACCTGTAATGCACCTTTATAGCCACCCAGTTATGTTGTGACCTTTTGGTACACCCAAAGCATTCCTACGGTATCCGGGAGTTGCACAATCTCATGGTCTAAGGAAATGATACTTGACATTAGAAAAGCTTTAGCATACAAACTACGATCCTTTGTGCTAGGCTTAGGATTGGGTCTTGTCCATCACATCATTCTACTAATGATGTGATCCCGTTATCAATGACATCCAATGTCCATGCTTAGGAAACCGTAACCATCTATTGATCAACGAGCTAGCCAATAGAGGCTTGCTAGGGACATGGTGTTGTCTATGTATCCACACATGTATTTGAGTTTCCTATCAATACAATTATAGCATGGATAATAAACGATTATCATGAACAAGGAAATATAATAATAATAACTAATTTATTATTGCCTCTAGGGCATTTTTCCAACAGTCTCCCACTTGCACTAGAGTCAATAATCTAGTTCACATCGTCATGTGATTAACACTGATAAGTCACATCACCATGTGACCAACACCCGAAGAGTTTACTAGTGTCTGTAAACTAGTTCACATCATCATGTGATTTAGACTCAATGAGTTCTGAGGTTTGATATGTTTTGCTTGTGAGAGAGGTTTTAGTCAATGGGCTTTAGTCAACGGGTCTGAACCTTTCAGATCCGTGTGTGCTTTGCAATTCTCTATGTCATATTGTAAATGTTGCTTCCACGCTCCACTTGAACCTTATTCCAAATGGTTGCTCCACTATACGTATCCGGTTTGCTACTCAGAGTCATTCGGATAGGTGTTTAAAGCTTGCATCGATGTAACCCTTTACGCCGAACTCTTTATCACCTCCATAATCGAGAAACATGTCCTTATTTACTCCAAGGACAATTTTGATCGCTGTCCAATGATCCATTCCTGGATCATTCTTGTACCCCTTGACCGACTCATGGCAAGGCACACTTCCGGTGCGGTACACAAAGATAGCATACTATAGAGCCTATGTCTCAAGCATAGGGACGACCTTCGCCCTTTCTCTTTTTCTGCCGTGGTCGAGCTTTAAGTCTTAACTTCATACCTTACTACTCGTGCAAGAACTCCTTCTTTGATCGATCCATCTTGAACACCTTCAAGATCATGTCAAGGTATGTGCTCATTTGAAAGTACTATTGAGCGTTTTGATCTATCCTCATAGATCTTGATGCTCAATGTTCAAGTAGCTTAATCCAGGTTTTCACTTGAAAACACTTTTCAAATAACCCTATATGCTTTACGTAAAATTCTTCATCATTTCGATCATCAATATGTCAACAACATATCTCATCAAAATTCTATAGTGCTCCCACTCACTTCTTTGGAAATACAAGTTTCTCATAAACTTTGTATAAACCCAAAATCTTTGATCATCTCATCAAAGCGCACATTCCAACTCCGAGATGCTTACTCCAGTCCTTAGAAAGGATCGCTGAGGCAGCATACCTTTTAGCATCCTTAGGATCGACAAAACTTTCTGATTGTATCACATACAACCTTTCCTTACGAAAACCGGTAAGGAAACTCGTTTTGACATCCATCCGCCAGATTTCATAAATGCAGCTTATGCTAACATGATTCCGACGGACTTAAGCATCGCCACGGATGAGAAAATCTCATCGTAGTCAACTCCTTGAACTTGTGAAAACTCTTCGCCACAAGTCGAGCTTCATAGACGGTGACATTACCGCCCACGTCCGCCTTCTTCTTAAAGATCCATTTATCTCAATGGCTTGCCGATCATCGGGCAAGTCCACCAAAGTCCATGCTTTGTTCGATACATGGATCCTATCTCGGTTTTCATGGCTTCTAACCATTTGTCGGAATTTGGGCCCACCATTGCTTCTCCATAGCTCGTAGGTTCATTGTTGTTCAGCAACATGACCTTCAAGACAGGATTGCGTATCACTCAAGTAGTACGCATCCTTGTCACCCTCACGAGGTTCGGTAGTGACTTGATCCAAACTTCATGATCACTATCATAAGCTTCTACTTCAATTGGTGTAGGTGCCACGGAACAACTTCCCGTGCCCTGCTACACACTATTTGAAGTGACGGTTCAATAACCTCATCAAGTCTCCACTATCCTCCCACTCAACTTTTCGAGACAAACATTTCCTCGAGAAAGGACCCGATTCAAGAAACAATCCCTATTGCTTTCGGATCTGAATTAGGAGGTATACCCTACTGTTTTGGGTGTCCTATGAAGATGCATTTTATTCGCTTTGGGTTCGAGCTTATCAACCTGAAACTTTTTCACATAAGCGTCGCAGCCCCAAACTTTTAAGAAACGACAACATAGGTTTCTCCAAACCATAGTTCAAATAGGGTCGTCTCAACGGAATTATGTGGTGCCCTATTAAAGTGAGTGCGGTTGTCTCTAATGCCTAACCCATGAACGATAGTGGTAATTCGATAAGAGACATCATGGTACGCACCATATCCAATAGGGTGCAACTATGATGTTCGGACACACCATCACACTATGGTGTTCCAGGCGGTATTAGTTGTGAAACAATTTCCACAATGTCTCAATTGTGTACCAAACTCAGAACTCAGATATTCATCTCTATGATCACATCACGACATTTTATCCTCTTGTCACGAAGATCTTCAACTTCACTCTGAAATTACTTGAACCTTTCAATAATTCAGACTTGTGTTTCATCAAGTAAATATACTCAACATCTACTCAAATCATCTGTGAAGTAAGAACATAACGATATTCATCAGATGCCTCAAAGACTCATTGGACTGCACACATCAAAATGTGTAACTTCCAACAAGTTGCTATCTTGTTCCATTCTACTGAAAAATGAGGCTTTTAGTCATCTTGCCCATGTGGTATGATTTGCATATCTCAAGTGATTCAAAATCAAGTGAGTCCAAACGATCCATCTGCATGAAGTTTCTTCATGCATATACACCAATAGACATGGTTCACATGTCTCAATCTTTTCAAAACGAGTGAGTCCAAAGATCCATCAACATGGAGCTTCTTCATGCTTTATACCAATATGACTTACATGGCAAGTGCCACAAGTAAGTGGTACTATCATTACTATCTTATACCTTTTGGCATGGAAATGTGTATCACTACGATCGAGATTCAATAAACCATTCCTTTAGGTGCAAGACCATTGAAGGTATTATTCAAATAAATAGAGTAACCATTATTCTCCTTAAATGAATAATCAGACATGATAGACATAATCCAATCATGTCTATGCTCAACGCAAACACCAAATGACAATTATTCAGGTTCAATACTAATCTTGATGGTAGAGGGAGCGTGCGATGTTTGATCAAATCAAACTTGGAAACACTTCCAACACATATCGCCAGCTCACCTTTAGCTAGTCTCCGTTTATTCCGTAGCTCTTTTATTTCGAAGTTACTAACACTTAGCAACCGAACCGGTATCTAATACCCTGGTGCTACTAGGAGTACTAGTAAAGTACACATTAACATAACGTATATCCAATATACTTCTATCGACCTTGCCAGCCTTCTCATCTACCAAGTATCTAGGGTGGTTCTGCTCATGTTGTCTGCTCCCCTTATTACGTAAGCACTTAGTCTCGGTTTGGGTTCAACCTTGGGTTTCTTCACTAGAGCAGCAACAGATTTGCCGCTTCATGAAGTATCCCTTCTTGCCCTTCTTGAAACTAGTGGTTTCACCAACCATCAACAATTGATGCTCCTTCTGATTTCTACTTTCGCGTGTCAAACATCGTGAATACCTCAAGGATCATCATATCTATCCCTGATATGTTATAGTTCATCACGAAGCTCTAGCATCTTGGTGGCAATGACTTTGGAGAAACATCACTATCTCATTTGGAAGATCAACTCCCACTGGGTTCAAGTGATTGTTGCACTTCAGACAATCTGAGCACAAGCTCAACGATTGAGCTTTTCTCCCTTAGTTTACAGGCTAAGACAATCGTCAGAGGTCTTATACCTCTTGACGTGGGCACGAGCCCGAAATCCCAATTTCAGCCCTCGAAACATCTCATATGTTCCGCGACGTTTCGAAAACGTCTATGGTGCCTCTATTCTAAACCATTTATCTGAACTATCACGTAGTTATCAAAACGTGTATGTCCGATGTTCGCAACATCCACAAACGACGTTTGGGATTCAGCACACCGAGCGTGCATTAAGGACATAAGCTTTCTCCGTCCGCATAATCGCCATCACAACTTTCAACTATATTTTCTCTAGGAACATATCTAAACTGTGGAACTAAAGCGTGAGCTACGACATAATTTGCAAAAGGTCTTTTGACTATGTTCAAGATAATTAAGTTCATCTTATGAACTCCCACTCAGATAGACATCCCTCCGGTCATCTAAGGATTACACGATCCGAGTCAACTAGGCCGTGTCCGATCATCACGTGAGACGGACTAGTCATCATCGGTGAACATCTTCATGTTGATCGATCTACTATACGACTCATGCTCGACCTTTCGGTCTCTCGTGTTCCGAGGCCATGTCTGTACATGCTAGGCTCGCTGTTAACCCTAAGTGTATTGCGTGTGTTCCGAGGCCATGTCTGTACATGCTAGGCTCACAACACCCGCTGTATGTGAACGTAAGAATCCATCACACCCGATCATCACGTGGTGCTTAGAAGCGACTTAACTTTGGCAACGGTGCACGCTTAGGGGGAACACTTCTTGAAATTGTTGTAAGGATCATCTTATTTACTACCGTCGTTCTAAGTAAACAAGATGCATAAACATAATAAACATCACATGCAATTATATATTAGTGACATGATATGGCCAATATCATATAGCTCCATTGATCTCCATCTTCGGGCTCCATGATCATCATCGTCACCGCATGACACCATGATCTCCATCATCATGATCTCCATCATCGTGTCTTCATGAAGTTGTCTCGCCAACTATTACTTCTACTACTATGGCTACCGGTTAGCAATAAAGTAAAGTAATTACATGGCGTCGTTTAATGACACGCAGGTCATACAATAAATAAAGACAACTCCTATGGCTCATGCCGGTTGTCATACTCATCGACATGCAAGTGGTGAATCCTATTACAAGAACATGATCAATCTCATACATCACATATCATTCATCAAATTCTTCTTGGCCATATCACATCACATAGCATACCCTGCAAAAACAAGTTAGACGTCCTCTAATTGTTGTTTGCATGTTTTACGTGGCTGCTATGGGTTCTAGCAAGAACGCTTACCTACGCAAAACCACAACGTGATATGCCAATTGCTATTTACCCTTCATAAGGACCCTTTTCATCGAATCCGCTCCGACTAAAGTGGAGAGATCGGCACCGCTAGCCACCTTATGCACCAAGTGCATGTCACCGGTGGAACTTGTCTCACGAAGAGTACGTAAGGTCGGTCCGGCCGCTTCATCCCACAATACCGTCGAAACAAGATTGGACTAGTAACGGTAAGCATATTGAACATCATCAACGCCCACAACTACTTTGTGTTCTACTCGCAAAGAATCTACGCAATAGACCTAGCTCATGATGCCACCGCTGGGGAACGAGCAGAAATTCAAATTTTTCTACGATCACCAAGATCAATCTATGGAGATTCTAGCAATGAGGGAAGGAGAGTGCATCTACATACCCTTGTAGATCGCTAAGCGGAAGCGTTAAAGAGAACGGGGTTGAGGAGTCGATCGTCGTGATCCAAATCACCGGAGATCCTAGTGCCGAACGGACGGCACCTCCGCGCTCAACACACGACAGCCCGGTGACGCCTCCCACGCCTTGATCCAGCAAGGAGAGAGGGAGAGGTTGAGGAAGACTCCATCCAGCAGCAGCACAACGGCGTGGTGGTGGTGGAGGATCATGGCAATCCCGCAGGGTTTCGCCAAGCACCAAGGGAGAGGAGGAGGAGGAAGAAGAGACGCAGGGCTGCACCAACGAGAGATAGAATCGCTGTTATGGGCAGCCCCTAGGCCTCATATATATAGGGGAAGGGAGGAGGGTGCGCCTCTAGGTTTCCCACCCCAGAGGGGCGGCAGCCCCAGATGGGATCAAGGGAGGCGGCCAAGAGGGGAGGAGAGGAGGCGCCCACCAGATGGGCCTTAGGGCCCATCTGCCCTAGGGTTTGCCCCTCCCACTCTCCCTTGCGCTTGGGCCTCTTGTGGGCGCACCAGCCCCTTGGGGCTGGTTCCTCCCACACTTGGCCCACGCAGCCTTCTGGGGTTGGTGGCCCCACTTGGTGGACCCCTCGACCTCCCGGTGGTCCCAGACGCTACCGAAAAACCCAAACTTTTCCGTGACCAAAACAGACTTCCATATATAAATCTTTACCTCCGACCATTCCGAACTCCTCGTGACGTCCGGGATCTCATCCGGACTCAACAACATTCGCAACCACATACAAACTTCCTTTATAACCCTAGCGCCATCGAACCTTATGTGTAGACCCTACGGGTTCGGGAGACATGCGATATGACCGAGACGCTCTCCGTCAATAACCAACAGCAGGATCTGGATACCCATGTTGGCTCCTACATGTTCCACGATGATCTCATCGGATGAACCACGATGTCAAGGACTCAATCGATCCCGTATTCAATTCCCTTTGTCTAGCGGTATTGTACTTGCCCGAGATTCGATCGCCGGTATCCTATACCTTGTTCAATCTCGCTACGCAAGTCTCTTTACTCGCTCCGTAATACATCATCCCGTGATCAACCCCTTGGTCACATTGTGCACATTATGATGATGTCCTACCGAGTGGGCCCAGAGATACCTCTCCGCTTACACGGAGTGACAAATCCCAGCCTCGATTCGTACAACCCAACCGACACTTTCGGAGATACCTGTAATGCACCTTTATAGCCACCGAAAGTTACGCCAGACGCTTGGTACACCCAAAGCATTCCTACGGTATCCGGAGTTGCACAATCTCATGGTCTAAGGAAATGATACTTGACATTAGAAAAGCTTTAGCATACGAACTATGATCCTTTGTGCTAGGCTTAGGATTGGGTCTTGTCCATCACATCATTCTACTAATGATGTGATCCCGTTATCAATGACATCCAATGTCCATGGTTAGGAAACCGTAACCATCTATTGATCAACGAGCTAGCCAATAGAGGCTTCCTAGGGACATGGTGTTGTCTATGTATCCACACATGTATTTGAGTTTCCTATCAATACAATTATAGCATGGATAATAAACGATTATCATGAACAAGGAAATATAATAATAATAACTAATTTATTATTGCTTCTAGGGCATATTTCCAACAGGAACGCCCATGTTTACGTGGACGATGTGGTGGTGAAGACGGAGAAGCGTGGAATGCTGCTAGAGGACCTCAAAGAGACCTTGAGAATCTGCGCCAATTTCAAATCAAGCTCAACCCAAAGAAGTGCGTCTTCGGAGTACCAGTCGGCCAGCTTCTTGGATTCCTAGTCTCTGAACGCGGCATAGAGTGAAACCCTATGAAGATCAAGGCCATCGAGAGGATGGAAGTACCTCGCCGACTGTTGGATGTGCAGAAGTTCACCGGCTGTTTGGTTTCCATCAGCCGGTTCATCAGTCGGCTGGGAGAGAAGGATCTTCCTCTGTACTAGCTCATGAAGAAAACCACCTTTTTTGAGTGGAACGACAAGGCGGATGAAGCCTTCCTCCAGCTCAAAAATATGTTGACTACTCCACCAGTCTTGGCGGCCCCGACTCCTAAAGAGCCCATGCTCCTCTACATCACCGCCACCAGCCGGGTGGTCAGCACAGTCATCATGGTGGAGCGCAAAGAGGAAGGCAAGGCACTACCAGTCCAGAGACTGGTGTATTACCTGAGTGAAGTAGTGTCGACCTCCAAGCAGAACTATCCCCACTACCAGAAGATGTGTTACGGTGTACATTTCGCCGCCAAAAAGTTGAAGCCGTATGTGGGTGTCAAAACCGGCGGATCTCGGGTAGGGGGTCCCGAACTGTGCGTCTAGGAGGATGGTAACAGGAGACAAGGGACACGAAATTTTTATCCAGGTTCGGGCCCTCTCGATGGAGGTAAAACCCTACTCCTGCTTGATTAATATTGATGATATGGGTAGTACAAGAGTGGATCTACCACGAGATCAAAGAGGCTAAACCCTAGAAGCTAGCCTATGGTATGATTGTTGTTCGCCCCACGGACTAAAACCCTCCGGTTTATATAGACACCGGATAGGGTTAGGGTTACACAGAGTCGGTTACAATGGTAGGAGATCTACATATCTCAGACGCCAAGCTTGCCTTCCACGCCAAGGAAAGTCCCATCCGACACGGGACGAAGTCTTCAATCTTGTATCTTCATAGTCTAGGAGTCCGCCAACGGTGATAGTTCGCTATCCGACACCCCTAATCCAGACTCCTCAAGAGTCTCTAACCAGGCTTCAATGGCGATGAGTCCGGCGCGTAGTTTGTCTTCGGCATTGCGAGGCGGGTTCTTCTCCAAATTCCATATACTTGTCGAATAGTGTACGACTTCTGATAAATGCTGCGCTCCTTGGCTTCCACGCCCAATAATTGCCATCTTCCACGTGTTTGAATGAATGCGAAAAGCCAGGGTATTTTTACACTTATCCCCCTAGCTGCGCAAATGAGCCGCCTATAAAAGGGATGAGGACCCAGATCTGAGTCACACCATCCCCCCTCCGCGAGCTTTCATCGGAGCGCCTGTCACAAAAATCCATCCCATCATGGACAGTCGACGCGGCTCCTCCTCTCGCGCTCCCAGCCCTCAGCCTGGAAATTGGGAGAGATGCTCAGTCCCGCATAGCGAGCTAGTGACACTCCAAACCAAGGGATTTCTTCCCCCGGCCTTCATGGTTCCGGTTTGAGCCGGACTCGCCACCTATAAGGGCGGAAAGCAAGCGAGAGTGTCCCCATCCCTCCAAAGGAGAGCGGGTATGCTTTATCTCTTATCTAGTAAGAGGACTCGGATTTCCAATTCATCCGCTTCTTCAGGGCTCTTGGAGTTCTACGCCTCCAGCTGCACCACCTTACGCCTGCCTCCATTTTGCACATCGCGGGCTTCGTGGCCCTTTGCGAACTGTTCTTGGGCCGAGGCTCATTTTGCGCTGTGGAAGAGATTATTCTGCCTTGTACCCCGCTCTCATGAGGGGTCAAGATATCAAGTGGGCGGAGCCGAGCTGTGGCGATCGCCGGACCGGATATCTATCCGAACCCCGAAGAAGGCGTCCGAAGACTGGCCTTCGAATGGTTTTATATAGAAGACGTCCCGCTGCCGGATCCTGTTCGGATCGGTCTCCCGGAGTTCAGCAATGCTCCTTTGAACAAACGCCTGAGTTGACGCCCGCAGAGCCCCCAGAGGGAAGACGACAGGGACGTCCTTTACCTGATGAGCCGAATAAGATTGTTAGCTCATTCCGGACTGACCATGATCGGTGTCATGGCCACATGTATTATGCGGGGGGTGCAGCCGCTCCAGAATAGGGGCCACCCCATGTGGGATTTCAACAGGGAGGACGATGCCACCCGTCATGGCCGTAAGGGGCCGGGATCGGTCACCGATCTGGTGAAGATCTTGTCCGCGCTGTACAAGAAAGAAGAGGAGGATTTTCTCCGCATCAGTCCATTGAACGGATTTTCTATGAACAATCCTCGAAGCTGGGTAAGCGGACATTTGTTTTTGGTACACCCGATCCGTATTCCCATGGTTAGGTATCTCATTTTGTGATTTTGACGCAGGAACTGCGCCAGACCGTGAAAAATGTAAACAGCCCGCCTCCACAACCCGAGGATCCGGAACAGCTCCTCGATCCGGCCTCCCAAGAGGATCCGGACATATTGGTGGAGCTGATTGATGGGGTATTTCACCAACTGAGCATTGATAATGCCTTGCTGCCATTACGCCGATTACCCCGAATACTTCCAGCCTCACAGTAATCGAGACCGAGGTCCCAATACTGATAATGACCCATCCGTGCTTATTTTTTATCACCGTATACCCATGGTGTTTCGCAGGGGGTGCCTTCGAGGCAGGAGGCCGAGCCAGCGGCGGCTAGCCAACAAGGGGCAGCACGGCCCCACAGTTTAAAAAGAAGTGCGGTCCGGATCGAAACGCCGCTGCAATGGTATGGAGCATCACCATATTCCCAGGATTGATTCCTGGAAGGCGTACTAACACTGGTGCTCTTTTCAGGAAAAAAGAGCGCTCGCCGGACTGTGTCCGGAGAGGTTGCCAATCGAGCCTCCGCCAGCCAGGCTCCAAAGCCGGGTCCAGAAGCGGAGGCGAGCACGAGGCGCATCGGATGCTCCTCCGATGAGGATGCCGACAGATTGTCCGCCACCAACTCCGAGGTGAAGAGCGCCATGAATCACAAAGGCCACAACAGTTCTTCGTGACGATGTTTCTCCCAAGAGGCATTGAATGCCTTCAATTTGGGAGATGCGACTGCGTTGCTCAAGATGGTCTAGCCAGAGCTACGGAGCAGTATGTAAAGGACATACGGGTGAGGAAATTTGACGGTTATATATGCCAGTGGCCCCCGAGACTTAAAATAGTTAGAATAACTGATTTAAGGATCATTTGTTATGCAGGATCTTACAAAAAAGAATACCGGACTGTCCTCAGAGCTTGAAGAATGCAAGGCCCAACTTGAGGTCAAGACTAGCCGCTACACGGGAGCCACAGAGACCCCTCCGTAATATATGTTTCAAAAGATAAGTAGTTTGTGAAGTGCGGCGTGTGTAAATCTGACAATAGTATTGCAGATGGCGCCGACTAGATCCGACAAGCAATAGCTTTTGCGCCGTTGAAGGTCAAGCGAGAATGTGCTTACAAGGGTGAGGCAAGAGAAAATAGTCTCCAAGATGCCAACACCTAGCTGGGTGAGGAACTAAAGGATGTTCGTGCTCAGCTGTCCGACTCGTGAAGGAGAATCGGCGACTTCATCGCGGCATTTATAGTAAGTGCTTGAGCGAACTTTGAAAAAGAGTTCATGAGGAAGTCAATTAATAGAGTTATGTCTGTAGGTATGCTCACGGGTCGCCCCGCAGATGAAATGCCCGGTTCTACGGGTGACCTTCTTCCCGAAGTTATTGCAACCGCATCTAACGAAGTTCGGCAGTGATGAAAGGCATTGCCAGGCCTTGTGGCCATCTATCTCCCCGCTCAAGGCCTTGGAGAGCTGGCAGAGAAGCTTCAGGAACACGGCGACGCCCAACTATGGAAGATATCGGCTGTCGTCAAGGCGCCAGGAGGCCTCGGGCCATGGTGAAGACGCGTTCACGGCGACCCAAACCACATGGCCGAGGTCGGACTCAGGGGGCCCGACGGAAGGAGATCCTCGTGAGCTTAGTGCATGGCCAAGTAGAGTTGGCCAAAGTATTCCCAAAGAAGATCAGTAAACTAGACAGCCTATTGGATGGCATTGAAGAGGAATACAATCACCAATTTGACTATGTAATTTAAAATGACATGTAAAATGCCTTCTAGCCGGATTGTAGATCGCTTGTCATAGCGGACCTTTTCGCTTCAACCTCGGGACCCAATAGTCCGAGTGTGTCTCAATACCCTCGCGTTATGTAAAAACCGGGCATGCGTGGAGACCAGCATAGGGTCACGAATGCTTTATCGCATAAGTGCCCAACTAGTTATGTTATATTACATGGTTAGTAAGAAACATCTTCCGTGGAGAATAGTTTCGTTAGGGTTCCTTTCTCGGAGGCATGCCCTAAAGTGCATGTCCGACCATGCGAAAAAAGCAAAAAGCGCCTGGGGCAGATAAATGAAAAATAAAAACCGCTCTTTTAGTTCACCGATCAATATTCCCTTAAGAATGCTAGCTTTGCTTCACCCAGTTTGAGGTACACGTCCGCTGACCCGGCGGTAATAATCACAGAGGTGCTCCTTTACCACCTAGCCGAACAATGGGAACGAGGGGTAAGTACAGAGCCAGCAACCCAGCTTGGCCAAAACTTAAGTCATATCGATGCATATAATGGTGATTAAAAGGTACATGCGGAAGTGTGACATGTGTGTTGGGCATAAAGCCCAGATAAATAAGCTTCATTAAAGAAGCCCCAGTATAATGAGCGCGATAGCGCCAAGTGTGTGTCTAACACGCGCAAACGAGCCTTTAACGGCTTCGGAAAAAGGAGGGAGAAGGAGAGAAATAAAAGACAGCTTAAAGTATAAAATATAGACGGAGGAAGGAGACGAACTCGAATTCGCGCTAGGCGAGAATCTTCGAGACGGGCTGCGCTCCATGGGTTCGCTCGAGTCGGTTATCCGATGCGCTTTAGCAGACGGTACGCCCGCCGGTCGACTTGGTCGATGATGAAGGGACCCTCCCATTTGGGCTTGAGTTTGTCCTTTTTCTTGTCCGCAAAGCGAGAACTAGTTCGCCAACATTGTAAGCTTTGGCCCGCATTTCCTCGCTTTGATATCTTCGAGCCTGCTGTTGATAGAATGCAGAACGAGCTTTTGCCACGTCACGCTCCTCCTCAAAGGCGTCCAAGCTGTCCTGCCAATCGAGCTCGGCTTCTCTTTCTTCTTACATGCACTTGCGAGGTGAGTCATGAATTATGTCGCAGGGCAAAACTGCCTCTGCGTCGTATACCATAAAAAATGGTGTGAATCCGGTAGTGCGATTCAGCGTGGTCCGCAGCCCCTAGAGTACGGAGTCGAGATCCTCTACCCAGTGCGTGTTAGATTCCTTGAGGGACCGCACTAGTCTGGGTTTAATGCCGCTCATGATTAGATCATTTGCTCGCTCGACTTGACCGTTAGTTTGGGGTGATAGACTGAAGCGTAGTCGAGCTTAATGCCTATGTTTTTGCACCAGAGTTTGACCTTGTCGGCCGTGAAGTTCATGCCATTATCAGTGATGATGCTATGGGGGACGCCGTAACAGTGTACAACCCCTGATATGAAGTCTATCACCGGTCCGGATTCGGCCGTCTTTACAGGCTTGGCCTCTATCCATTTGATGAATTTATCCACCATGACCAATAGGTATTTTTGCTTGTGGGTTCCTCCTTTAAGGGGTCCAACCATGTCAAGCCCCCAGACCGTGAAGGGCCAGGTGATGGGTATAGTTTTGAGGGCGGTGGGTGGCATGTGGCTTTGATTAGCAAAGAGCTGGCAACCGACACATCATTGGACTAAGTCCTGAGCATCTGCCCGGGCTGTCGGCCAATAAATTCTGTACGGAAGGCCTTGCCTATAAGGGCCCGGGCTGCGGCATGCCCACCGAGTCCGGCATGAATTTCAGCCAGGAGATTCCGCCCTTCCTCTTTGGAGATACACCTTGAAGGACTCCGTTGTGCTTTTCTTATAAAGCTCTCCTCATGGACCTTATAGGCTTTAGACCGCGCACTATGCAGCGGGCCTCGCTTTGGTCTCGGAAGTTCCTGCCTAGTTAGGTAGGCTAGGAATGGTTCTGTCCACGGGTGATGACTGCCATTATTGCGTAATGACGGTGTTATTTCGTTGGCGGACCGCCAACTATGTCGGAATGTTCGGTGGGGGCGGTGGTTGGGTCCGGTTTTTATTTCCGACTCCTCCCATAGTACGGATGGCTTGAAAAGCCTCTCTAGGAAGATGTTGGGGGGGGGCATCGCGCTTATGCCAATGCGCTAACACGCTCTGCTGCCTGGTTGTTATCCCGGCTATATGGTGAAATTTGAGCCCTCAAACCGAGCTGACATTTTAGGACGCCATTGCGATAAGTTGCCATTTTCGGATCCTTGGCATCAAAGTCCCCATTTATTTGGGATATCGCGAGGTTCAATCCTCACACCTCTAGGCGCTGAATGCCCATGGAGACCGCCATCCAAGACCATGTAGAAGGGCCTCAGATTCGCTGCATTGTTGGAGTCCGTGTACATTCTTTGAAGTACGATTGATCAGATTCCGGTTGGGGACGCCGAACGACTCCAGCCCCAGTGCCGCCAACATTTTGGAGCCGTCAAGTGCATGATCCAGTTGAATATGCGCCGCATTTTAGGGAGTTCGCTTCACCATTCGGCGATGAAGTCAGCCAAAACTTGCGACTTAATAGCTCACCGTGGCTTGTAGGTTATGTCAAACGGGAGGAGCTCAATGGCCCATTTAGCAATCCGCACTGCTATGCCGCGTTGTTTATAATGTCATTAAGAGGTACTTTGGAGGCTACTATTATCGACCACTCTTGGAAGTAGTGTCGCAACTTCCGGGATGCCATGAACACCGCGTATGCTATCTTTTGATAATGCGGGTACCGTGACTTGCATGGAGTTAGGACAGTGGACACGTAGTAAACTGGTTTTTGGAGAGGGAACTTGTGTCCGTCCGTTTCTCGTTCGACAACGAGCACCGCGCTTACAACTTGATGGGTTACTGCGATGTATAATTGCATTGGTTCGCCCATGTTGGGCGCGGCCAGGACCGGATTTGTTGCCAATATGGCTTTGATTTCTTCGAAGTCCGTCTGCGGCAGCATCCGCCCACTCAAGTGTTCGTGCGCCAAGGAGGCGATAAAGGGGTAATGCCTTTTCTCCTAAGCGGGAGATAAAGCGGCTTAGAGCCGCCACACATCCAGTCAATTTTTGTATTTGTTTGAGGTCTTTGGGGATATCGAATTGTGACAGAGCTCGGATCTTGGCTGGGTTTGCTTCAATTCCTCTACCGGATACAATGAAGCCCAAGAGCTTTCCGGCTGGTACGCCGAAAACGCATTTTTCCGGGTTGAGCTTGATGTCATATGTTCAGAGATTATCGAATGTGAGCCTCAAGTCGTTGACTAGGGTTTCTACATGCTTGGATTTGACGACCACATCGTCTACGTATGCCTCCACTATTTTGCCGATCTGGTTTGCCAGACATGTATGCATCATGCGCTAATATGTGGCGCCGGCGTTTTTGAGCCCAAACGGCATTGTGTTGAAGCAGAATGGGTCGTATGGAGTGATGAATGCCGTTGCGGCTTGGTCAGCTCTGCCATCTTAATTTGGTTGTAGCCGAGTATGCGCCGAGGAAACACAATGAATCATGTATCATGCGGTAGCGCCGATAATTTGATCGATGCGGAGAGGGGAAGGATCCTTTGGGCAAGCCTTGTTAAGGTCCTTAAAATCGACACATAGGTGCCAGGATTTTCCTTCTTGGTACCATTACCAGGTTTGCTAGCCGCCAGATGTTTAATATCTCCGATGAATCCGCCTCCAATAGTTTAGCTAGCTCCTCTCCCATGGCATGTCTCTTGGGTTCGGAGAAACGCCAAGAGCTTGTTTGATCGGCTTGAATCTTTTAGGATATTTAGGCTGTGCTCTGCCAGCCGGCGTGGGATTCCTGGCATGTCTGAAGAGTGCCAGGCAAAAATGTCCCAATTTTCGCGTAGGAATTCTCGTAGTGCGGCGTCCACATCAGGGTTTAATTGTGCCCCGATGGAGGCTGTTTTTGTAGGGTCCGTTGGATGGACTTGGAATTTGACTATTTCGTCTGCCGGTTTAAAAGAGGTGGACTTGGATCTCTTATCGAGTATCACATCGTCCCTGTTCACCGTGGAGCGCAGCGCAGTGAGTTCCTCTGCCGCTAGGGCTTGGGATAGTGCCTCAAGGGCAAGTGCGGCTATTTTATTTTTGGCGCGGAGCGCTATGTCCGGGTAACTAGCGAGAGTGATAATTCCGTTGGGTCCGGGCATTTTGAGCTTCATGTACCCGTAATGGGGTATAGCTTGAAATTTTTTGAATGACTCTCGCCCTAATAGAGCATGGTATCCGCTGCTGAATGGGGCCACTTGGAATGTGACCTCCTCGGACCTATAATTGTCTCAAGGCGTGTAACACCACATCCAAAGTGATCTTTCCCAGACAAAGATGCTTCCCGACCGGGATTATTCTCCAAGGTTGTGCTTCTTTGCTCAATGCGGCTCCAGCCTATTTCCATTTTTCAAGGGTTTCTCGAGATGAGGTTTAATCCGCTGTCACCATCCATGAGTACCTTGGTAAGGTGAGATCCGCCCACTATTGGACCGAGGACCAATGCGGCCGGTGCTCGGGCTGTTCGAATTTAGGTTCACATCGGCGTTAAAGGTAATAGCCGTGTCACCCATGGAGTTATTGTTGCTATCCGTAGATTTCGCAAGGCTGTGGAGTGTTCGCTTCCGATATTATTTGATACTAAAGTCTCAAGACTCTTAATACCGTGATCGGTATTGCTGGGCTGGTGCTCGAGCTAAGAGCTCTTCGCCACTTTTGGCCACCGTCGAGTATCCAACATGCTCTAAGGCTATGAGTTGGAGTGGCGCCCTCAGTGCTATGAATTTTGCAGGGCCATTGAGCCATCCCTCCAAAGACGGTTCCATGCCCTTTGGGGTTTTTTTTTTTTGGTATGTAACCCAGTGCCTCGTGATGTTGCACCCTTTTATTTCGGACTACGGTCGATTCGGGCCGGATTATCCCAAAATTTGATTTCGTTTTCCAGCGCTTCCATCGCAAGAAGATTTTCAGACTATGGACGCCAAGTCAGCGGCGTGTAATTTCAATGACGACTTATGGCGTTTAGGATTCCCTTGTCCGTGCAATTATTGCAGAAGAATGAGATTGCGTCCTCCTCGTGGCAATCCTTTATCTTGTCCATAACCAGGAGGAATCTGGCCCAATAATGATGTACTGTTTCACCGGGCTCTTGCCAGATTTGGGATGGATCGCTTATGTTTGGGTGGGCGGGTGGAATTAAATTCCGAACCCCGTCTAATCTAAGATTCAGGGACCAAGAAGTTTCCGAACTTGGAAGCTTAGGTTCTTGGAGGTTGTCCAATGAATCTAGCCCGCTGCCTGACTTTAAGTTCAGGGCTTGAGTGAGGTCCTCCTCCATGGGAATCCGGCATGGAGGGGTCAGGAATCCGGACATAGCAAGTCCTTAAGGTAGGAGAAGAGTCGCCGTATTGTTCCTCTACCGCAGCAACGTGGTGGGTAGCCTGGGGAGAGTTGATCTCTCTCAGATCGGTTTTAGGCCCAATCTGATCGTAGTCTGTAGCGACTCCCAGGGCGGCTATGTGATCCAAGAGCTCGTTCAAGGAAGAGAGCTGCATCGGATCTAATAGCTCGGTGAGTTCCGAGTTAACGTGAAGATTGCTTTCAATGACCCGAGAAGTCATCGTCGGCGCGGCAGCCGAACAGGCGGTCATAAGAAAACCGCCTAGCCGGAGAGTTTGGCCGGTGGCCAAAGCTCTTTTAGCAACGGTGCCGTCTTTAAAGACGGGATGAGGCATCCTTCCTGACAGCAACGGCATAGAGGAACTCTGAATGAAAGCACCAATGTCGGTGTCAAAACCGGCGGATCTCGGGTAGGGGGTCCCGAACTGTGCGTCTAGGCGGATGGTAACAAGAGACAAGGGACACGATGTTTTTACCCAGGTTCGGGCCCTCTCGATGGAGGTAAAACCCTACTCCTGCTTAATTAATATTGATGATATGGGTAGTACAAGAGTGGATCTACCACGAGACCAAAGAGGCTAAACCCTAGAAGCTAGCCTATGGTATGATTGTTGTTCGTCCTACGGACTAAAACCCTCCGGTTTATATAGACACCGGATAGGGTTAGGGTTACATGTAGTCGGTTACAATGGTAGGAGATCTACATATCCAGACGCCAAGCTTGCCTTCCACGCCAAGGAAAGTCCCATCCGGATATGGGGCGAAGTCTTCAATCTTGTATCTTCATAGTCTAGGAGTCCGGCCAACGGTGATAGTTCGGCTATCCGGACACCCCCTAATCCAGGACTCCCTCACCGTATTTCCAAGAGCACCCTATCACTGTGGTCTGCACAGCTCCGCTGGCCGAGATCGTCGGGACCCGAGATGCCTCGGGCCGAGTCGCCAAGTGGGCCATAGATTTTGCCCCCTACACCATCTACTACCAACCTCGCACCGCCATCAAGTCGCAAGCGCTTTTCGACTTCCGTATCGACTCGGCCGAGACCCAGTACCTGGCACCAGCGCCCGACTCCACTCATTGGCGGATGCACTTTGATGGTTCCAAGATGTGCACGGGTTTGGGAGCCGGCATCGTCTGTCAGGACCCCGATTCTAAGTCACACCGATCTAGCCTGTAACACCTCATATCACTTTGCGGCCTCACGCACGGTATTCCCATGGGTGTCGCCTTACCATGGCCCGGGACCGTTTGCATCTTTTGGCTCACGTATATGATAGTGTCGCTAGCATCCATATGACAGAGAACCCGGGCCGACATGACTAGTCGTGAACCCAAAGTGGCACTAACTTAGGGGGACATGCATACATGAATCATCATCGAGCATGTCGGTCGCCAGCGCATGCGAATCCGGCTGTAGCACTGGCTATCAGGACTCCGGAACCCGGGTTGTAGCAGGCTAGGCAGGACTGGATGTCACCGCGTGACATTTCTCGACGGGACAGACACAAGAACGGCGTGAAACACATGCCGCTACCAAGTGTTCCGAGAGCAATAGTGGCGCTAGCAGGACTCCGTGAACTGGGTCAGAAGGACTACTATGGCTCATGGAAGCACAAGACTACATTTCCCATAAGAGAGGCTACCAGGATAAACAACTAGGTTGTCGGAACCCACACATACCAAGCATTTCAATCATACACACAATATGCTCGATATGTGTAAATACAACATGGCATCACAACAAAACTCTACGACTCAAAGTATTTATTCATTAGGCTCCGAGGAGCGAGATATTACAAATATTGGTCTCATGACCCAACATTCAGAGCATACAAGTCAAAGCACATGTGGAAGCTTAACATGTCTGAGTACAGACAACTACAAATGAAGAAGGTTGATAAGCTTAACTATCTACAAGACCCTCCCAAGGGTACAAGACCGCAGCTGAGGTAACAAACTAAACGTCGAAGTCCATGCGAAACTACTAGCGAGACTGACGTCTCTCTACAAAACATAAAAAAAAGCAAACGTGAGTACAAATGTACCCAGCAAGACTTACATCAGAACTAAGTACATATGCATCGGTATCAATAAAGGGGGTGGTGGAGTTTGACTGCAGCAAGCCAGCTTTGACTCAGTGGCTATCCTAAACTATGAGTGCAAGTAACTCTTTGAGGTGGCGCACACGAGTCCACATATTCACCATATCAATACACCACTATGGATCCGCTCCCATCTCCCTACGGGAAGGCCATCCATAGCACTCACGCTTATCTTGCGAGTTTTAGAGTATCCACTTTCACTTGTCTATGAACTGTACAGGCAACCCAGAAGTCCTTTACCACGGACACGGCAATTCGAATAGATGATGTTAACCTTGCAGGGGTGTACTTCTTCACACACGATCTCGCTACTTACCACCATGTACACGTCGTGTATCTCGGCAACCTTCAAGTGGAAGCGAGGGAGTCGGCCACGACCTGACTAACCACACAAGTCTCTCGTCCAGGTTTATCGCCTATTCGGGTTCCATCCGCAAGGAGATCCGCCGGGTGTCGCCACGGCCCCAAACGATGTGTCCAGTGGTTCCCAAGTCCACCATCCGGTGCCACTTGGTACACCAGGCCATCAGGTTTAGTCTGTCCCAAGCCCACCTGCATCGGTGCCACTTGGTAGACTACTAACACTACCTACAAACACCGTAAACTAGTTGCAACTCCTGGACAGAGATCATGTTGATTAATAAGTCGAGAGGGGTTGAGTTACCGGAACCCAATGTGTTGTAGTAACTGTTCATGGATCACAAACACAGAACTCAGTTCCTGAGGGCGGTTTCAATGAGACAACGCACCATGTACTCTTACATGGCCTCTCATCGCCACGTTTACCAAATCATGTTCACACACTTAGCTCTCAACAGTAGGACATGTTCACCACATTCCAATTCATCCCCGATGAATCAGACCTGACATAACTCTAAGCAATAGCAGGCATGATAAACAAGCATGAATGAGTAGGCACATCAGGGCTCAAACAACTCCTACTCATGCTAGTGGGTTTCATCTATTTACTTTGGCAATGACAGGTCATGCAGAGGAAAGGGGTTCAACTACTGCAGCATGTAACAGTTGAATCGTTGTTGTCCTAATGCAGTAAAAGAGAGCATGAGCGAGAGAGTGGGATTGTATCGGAATGAACAAGGGGGTTTTTCTTGCCTGGCACTTCTGAAGATAATATAGTTCTTCATCGGTGTCATCGAACTCATCGTCGGAACCATGTCTATCGAGAGGGGACAAATACCGACAACACAGAGAAAACACAATCAATGCAATGCAACAATATGATGCATGAATATGACATGGCAAAATGAGTGTGTTTTGGCTAATGCAACTTAGAACAAATTGAATGAAGTTGGTTTGAACCAAGGGTTCAAATTCAAACTCCATATGTGCTCATTTGAATGCAAATTATGCAAATTACCATATACAGAAACCTTAGGTTGTTCAAACATGCATGAAAATGGTATAGATGGATAGATTGGATTTTTTTGATCATTTTCCATATATAATTTGTTTGATTTGGAGTTACGGATTAATTTCTATGAATTTTAGAAGTTTTGACTATTTTTTGAATTTCCTGATTTAATTAAACACAGAAAAGCTTTATTAAGGCCAAGTTAAGGCCATGCTCAAGGCCAAGAGGTCAACGGCGCTGACCAGAAGTCAACCGACGGTGGGGTCCACACGCCGCTGACACAAAGGTTAAATAGGGGTTATTTCTAGTCTAATTAAAAGATTAGGGCGCTGGGGCCCACTGTCAGTGTCACCGGGGGGGGGGGTAATTAATGTGGGTTGACCGGTTTGACCGGCGGTTAGTCGCCGGTGAGGCCGAACGCGGAGGAGCGTGTCGGGTTCGTCGCTCCGGCGACCATTTGGGCGGCAGAGGCCACGGGCGAGGAGCCAGGGCTCGTCCGTGTCGCCCGTGCAAGCGGAGAGGCGGGGTGGCTGAGCTCACGAACGAGCTCGGGCGGTGGCTGAGCACCACCAGGTGCGCTGGTGTGCAGAGCGCACGGCAGGAGCTGCGGGCGGCGGCTTTGGTCTTATGGGAGGCTCCTGAGCGCGACGGCATGCGCGGGAGCGAGCTGCGGTGACTCTGGCCACGGCGGTGCGACCGCTCGGGTCCGGTGGTTAGCATGGCTACGGCGCGCGAGTGACAAAACAGAGAGGGGGAAATGGCAGCAGGGCTCACAGCGGATCCGGCGGAGGCGTCGGCAAGGTCGGGGATGCGGCGAGGTGAGCGCGGGGTCGCCAGCGATCTCAGGTGCCGTAGGTTGAAAAAGGGTCGATGCAGGCGATGCAGTGCATCCCCAGTTGCGTTGGTCGTCGAGGAGGGAGGCGGAGCCGCGGCAATTCTCCTGGACAAGCTGGATGGGCGAGGGAGGGCTGGTGGCCGTGGTGGTTCTAGTCGGCGGCGACGGCTGCGCTCAGGTGAGCTCGGGGGAGAGAGCTAGGGGGGGGGGGAGAGAGAGAGAGTGAGGGAGAGGGACAGGGCTTCTGCATCTCCGTGGCGCTGGTAGAAGGCCCGGCCCTGTGGAAGCAGGAGGTGGCCGGGCTCTCGGCCAAGGCCACGCCGCCTCGCCTTCCGGGCAGAGGGACGAGATGACTGGCAATGGGGCCAGTGGGCTGGGCTGTGCTGGGCCGAACTAGTAGGCGCCAGGTAAGTGGGCTGGCAGGTATGGTTCCTGCTCTTTTTTGTTCTGTTTTCTATTTTTTGCAATTTGTTTTGATTTGATTTTATACCAAATCATTTTTTATAAATTTTAAAATTATAATGTGGCCTGGTAAAATATATTCAAGGCCACTCACAATTTTTAGAATTATTGGAGTTATATTTAACATATATCAAATACAAATCCAATGCAAATAATAATTGGATTGACTCAAATGTCCAAAATAAATATTTCTGAGACTCCAAAAATATTGGTTTGAATTTTATCTCTTGCCAATATTTTCAGAGAACAAGAGGAACATTTTCTTGGACTCATTTGATGAGATTTGAATGTTGATTAATTTTTGAACTAAGTTTTGAGGGTTTCAACTAACCTCAATTCAAGTTTCTGAAATTTAAACATGATGCATGGCTACTTATGCAGAGTCGGGCAAGTGCTAAGCTAGGGCTGTGATAACTCACCCCCACTAAACAAGAATCTCATCCCGAGACTCAAAACGTGAGGTAAGAAGACACAAGGGACTCGAAACTAGCATGATCTTCATGATCCAACTTGCACATCATAGGAATGAAGATTCCTTGCATCATCTTGGTCTTGACAACTCTGCTTTCGAGATCTTCATCAAACACGAGTTCAGAGACAACTCTACAATGATGGATCATCTTAATGATCACAAGATCATCTCACAGAATGAGATGTAGGAACATCTCTTGAGCTGGGAGGCAAATCATGCATCAGGAGGGACGGAAGAAACAATTTGACGAGGGTTTCAAAGTAGCGAGGAAACAAATACTATGATCCCATAACGGGGCACCTTGGGAGAGGTGACTCGTAGAAATATTCCCTTAAGTGGCAAAAAGAATTACTTTTGATTCAAAGATCATTGAAACTCTTTATACCAGCCTAGGGAAAATCACAATCGATCATTGGAAGGTGTTCGAAGGAATGACATACTCAGACTAGGATGGATGATGTGGACTACCTTGTTGAAGACAACACAATGGATGATTTTTGCTTATCATCGGAAATGGATGGGACCCATGGTAGGACCACTTTTGAGGATGATCCTGAACAAGAATTACTAAGAAGGCAGCCCATAGTGAAATGGCACAAAGACGGTGCAAGCTAGGAACAAAATGCAAATGTTGGAATGTTCCAACTATCATATCTACCTGATATTCAGATCTGGTTAGTAACAGGATACTTCAGACAACATGTCCGAAAAGGAAAAGTTGCAACACAAATCGACGAGATGATATTGTGAGATTCTCGGGAGATGAATTACGATAGCAAGCTCCAAAACATGAGCTGGTTCTGCTACATACATGTGAGCACACTGTCCCAGACAAGCATGACCACATAGTAGTCTTACAATAAAACACTACCAAGTTCAGGTGGGGAACCATCATTGAGGATATCGAAGTCTTGTGTATTACCATGGATTAGCACTTAACTCCTTTTCCTAGAACAAACCAGTCAGTAGCTTGGTGTGCTAGGATATACATATGGAATAAAGATGATCAGTCTATCAAACCACAGAATACTTCGCACGTGAATACCTGACTTGGGATGATTCCAAGGAAAACAAAACAATCTTTCTCAAACTCACGGCGGCAACTTGCACCAAATGCACGTGAATCAGAGGAAGTCACTTCTTTCATCCAACATATGCTTCATGAGCTAGCATGAAGAGATGCTTTCAAAAGTTTCCAACACTCGCTTAATGTTCAGCAAAATCATGGGGAGGACAAGGATGTTGTCGATGGGTTCAACAACAATTCATCCAGGTTTCCATATAAATGGAATTCCATAATTAAGTGAACACGGTGATAACATTGGTCAGACCCAAAGAATATAATGATGTATGCTCGAGGAATCAACCACGAGTAAGACAACATTACGAATATTGTTGGTTCTGATTTGATTTGACGATAGCCCACTCTCAAATCAAAGTGTTGATAAGACAATAGGTCCAACAACTGATCACAGGGACCAATTGATGAACATATCATCTTTCTTCAACACACATACAAGATATCACTTAAAATGAACTAAGTCGGACAAGCTTTTATCTTCCAACTCTCCAAGTTGTTGTCCAGCTTAACCAACTAGCTCAGGGTTATCCAGCACAGATTCTTGGAGAAGGGGTGGTTACAAGAAACCAACTTGATCATGAGCTCAACATAGCGGTCAGGGAACAACCTGGTGATACCTCCGAGAAGACATTCGGAGAATCACGAACCACCGGTATGTTACTAAGCTCGAGAACAATCTTGCTTTTCAGAGCAAGACGATATGATCAAATAAGCAAGGATTGACACTATCCTAACTCATTGATCAAAAAGTGCACCGGAAATAAGGACTAGGTAGCACGATCAATCTTAGGATGATGATTTAATAAACAACACACTAAGAATGAGAATATTGTCCATTAACTACCAAGCAACGGAGTTGCTAGGAGTATTGATTTCACACATCATGACTCACTTGCCGGCATTCCGGTTACAATAACACGGGAGCCGAGGAATGAACAATGATGGCAATAAGTATCACTGCGTCAAAAATTCATAAGAGATGGTGCAATTCCTATGATATTCTTGACATAAATGGGGTAGTACTCCAAGGTAGAACAGAACAAAAGCTGGTTTGGCATTTCATCTGCGGAATACAACTACTTTGACCCATTCCTGGATATCGATGAGGTGCTGGAGTCTGTTTCTCCTAGTCATTCCGAGATAGAATGGCTTGACGGAACGCAAGAGTAAAGGCAACGATGAACGAATGCATGCATACTCTTGACTATCAATTGATAGACGAGGGTCGAAAGACAACTAAAATGGGACAACTTAAAGAACATATATCTTTCTGAGTTGTGGATGCATAGATTAGTATGTCGAGCAAAGCTCAACATTTCTTCCGGATAACCCATGCAGAAAGGTAGAACTGGCAGAATCACAATGTCGAATGGAGAACCCATTAAGAGCACTATGGTTGTGATCTTTTGGTTCTGAAGAACTTCTGCCATAAGCAGTTCATGATATTTGGAAGAAGGAAATACCACGGACCTCGAGGACTATCACAAAGGTTACTAATATCCTAAAGGTACAAGCAACACTATCAACACGAGGTAAGAAGAGTGAATCTAGGGTTCAAAAACCCAGGAATAGAATGCCTACTAACTAAGTGGCATCACGGGATGCTTTCGAGAATGACGGCCAGAATCATCACACTGGGAACACAAAAACATGGCCATTTTACCACGTGATCCTCTAAGATGCCTAGGGTCATAATACTAGTTCCAACATATATTTCAAGGCAAGGAGTACCTCAATAGACGATTAGTGTGCTTATTCTGACCAAAAGGACACCATGAACAGGAAGGAAGAATTTGCAAATGCATCAGATAGTTTAGAAACCTGGGATGACTCGGACAACATAACGGCTGTAAATGCTCAAAAAGATCTGAGACATCATGCAAAATGGTGGCATAACCACTAAAAAACATCATATCGAGGTTCCGAGGCCAGCTATGAACATACGGAAGTAATAGAAACTGAACTGGGGCTTAAATCCAACAATCTTGCAAGTCTACAGATTAGTAACATGTGATCCTGATAGAAAGATGAGAAGCCTAGTTCTTAATCCCCATAGAAGAGAAGAGGATGACTCAGATCAGCAGGGCATAAGGTAAAGGAGTAAAAAGAGCCTTACGTTCCCTTCCACAATCAATTCCCTTATGTAACTAAAGCATTTCTAGACTCAACTTCGACCAGTTTGGCTTGGTAATCCTACAGGCAGTCAGGCTCTGATACCAAAGCTGTGAGGACCCCGATTCTAAGTCACATCGATCTAGCCTGTAAAGCCTCATATCACTTTGCGGCCTCACACACAGTATTCTCACGGGTGTCGCCTTCCCATGGACCGATCGCTTATGCGCTTTTGGTCGACGATATGATAGTGTCGCTAGCATCCATATGACAGAGAACCCGGCCGACATGACTAGTCGTGAACCCAAAGTGGCACTAACTTACGGGACAGTATACATGAATCATCATCGAGCATGTCGGTCAACAAGGCAGAATCGGCTGTAGCACTAGGCTAACAGACTCGTGGAACCCGGCTGTAGCAGGCTAGGCAGACTCGGATGTTACCGCGTGACATCTCCCAAGGGACAGACACAGAACTAAGTGAAACACATGCCGCCACCAAGTGTTTCTGAGCAAGAGTGCTGGGCTAGTAGGACTCGTGAATCGGGTCAGAAGGACTACTATGGCTCATGGAAGCACAATACTACATTTCCCCATAAGAGAGGCTACCAGGGATAAACAACTAGGTTGTCGGATCCCACACATACCAAACATTTCAATCATACACACAATATGCTCGATATGTGTAAATACAACATGGCATCATAACAAAACTCTACAACTCAAAGTATTTATTCATTAGGCTCCGAGGAGCGAGATATTACAAACATGGGTCTCATGACCCAACATTCAGAGCATACAAGTCAAAGCACATGCCGAACTTAACATGTCTGAGTATAGACAACTACAAATGAAGAAGGCTGAGAAGCCTGACTATCTACAAGACCCTCCCAAGGGTACAAGACCGTAGCTGAGGTAACAAGCTAAACGTCGAAGTCCACGCGGAACTAGTAGTGAGACTGACGTCTCTCTGCAAAACATAAAAATAAGCAAACGTGAGTACAAATGTACCCAGCAATACTTACATCAGAACTAACTACATATGCATCGGTATCAATAAAGGGGGTGGTGGAGTTTGACTGCAGCAAGCCAGCTTTGACTTAGTGGCTATCCTAAACTATGACTGCAAGTAACTCTTTGAGGTGGCGCACACGAGTCCACATATTCACCATATCAATACACCACTATGGATCCGCTCCCGTCTCCCTACGGGAAGGCCATCCATAGCACTCACACTTATCTTGCGAGTTTTAGAGTATCCACTTTCACTTGTCTATGAACCGCATGCAACCCAGAAGTCCTTTATCATGGACACGGCTATTCAATAGATGATGTTAACCCTGCCGGGTGTACTTCTTCACACACGCCTCGCCACTTACCACCATGTACACGCTGTATCTCGCAACCTTCAAGCGAAGCTCGCGAGGGAGTCGGCCACGACCGACTAACCACACAAGTCTCTCGTCCATCCGCAAGGAGATCCGGCCGGGGTGTCGCTCACGGCCCCAAACGATGTGTGCAGGGTTCCCAAGTCCACCATCCGGTGCCACTTGGTACATCGGGCCATCAGTGTTTAGTCCGACCTAAGCCCACCTGCACCGGTGCCACTTGGTAGACTACTAACACTACCTACAAACACCGTAAACTAGTTGCAACTCCTGGACATAGATCATGTTAATTAATAAGTCGAGAGGGGTCGAGTTACCAGAACCCAATGTGTGGTAGTAACTGTTCATGGATCACAAACACAGAACTCAGTTCCTGAGGGTGGTTTCAATGAGACAACCCACCATGTACTCCTACATGGCCTCTCATCGCTACCTTTACCAAATCGTGTTCACACACTTTAGCTCTCAACAGTAGGACATGTTCACCACATTCCAATTCATTCCTGATGAGTCAGACCTGACACAACTCTAAGCAATAGCAGGCATGACAAACAAGCATGAATGAGTAGGCACATCAGGGCTCAAACAACTCATACTCATGCTAGTGGGTTTCATCTATTTACTGTGGCGATGACAAGTCATGCAGAGGAAAGGGGTTCAACTACCGCAGCATGTAACAGTTGAATCGTTGTTGTCCTAATGTAGTAAAAGAGAGCAGGAGTGAGAGAGTGGGATTGTATCGAAGTGAACAAGGGGGTTTTGCTTGCCTGGCACTTCTGAAGATAATATAGTTCTTCATCGGTGTTATCGAACTCATCGTCAGAACCATGTCTATCGGGAGGGGACAAATACCGGCAACACAGAGAAAACACAATCAATGCAATGCAACAATATGATGCATGAATATGACATGGCAAAATGAGTGTGTTTTGGCTAATGCAACTTAGAACAGATTAAATGAAGTTGGTTTGAACCAAGGGTTCAAATTCAAACTCCATATGTGCTTATATAAATGCCAATTATGCAAATTTCCATATACAGCAACCCTAGGTTGTTCAACCATGCATGAAAATGGTACATATGGATAGATTGGATTTTTCTGATCATTTTCCATATATAATTTATTTGATTTGGAGTTACGGATTAATTTCTATGAATTTTAGAAGTTTTGACTATTTTCGGAATTTCCTAATTTAATTAAACACAGAAAAGCTTTATTGCGCAACACAGGCCATTCCTCAAGCCAAGAGGTCAACGGCGCTGACCAGAGTCAAACCTGACGTGTGGGGTCCACACGTCAGTGACACAGTGTTAAATAGGGGGGTTATTTCTAATCTAATTAAAAGATTAGGGCGCCGGGGCCCACTGTCAGTGTCACCGGGGGGTAATTAGCGCGGGTTGACCGGTTTGACCGGCGGTTAGTCGCCGGCGAGGACGAACGCGGCAGAGCATGTCGGGTTCGTCGTTCCGGCGACAATTTGGGCAGCAGAGGCCACGGGCGAGGAGCCAGGGCTCGTCCGCGTCGTCTGGTGCAAGCGGGGGAGGCGGGGGTGGCTTGAGCTCGCCGGGAACGAGCTCGGGTCGGTGGCCGGAGCACGGCTAGGTGCGCGCGGGGTGCTGTAGCGCATGGAGGGAGCTGCGGGCGGCGGCTTTGGTCTTATGGGAGGCTCCTGAGTGCGACGGCATGCGCGGGCGCGAGCTGCGGTGACTCTGGCGACGACGGTGAGGATCCACGGCGGCGCGACCGCTCGGGTCTGGTGGTTAGCACGGCTATGGTGTGCGAGTGACAAAACAGAGAGGGGAAATGGCGGTGGGGCTCACAACGGATCCGGCGGAGGCGTCGGCGAGCTCGGGGAGGCGGCGAGGTGAGCGCGGTGCGTCCCTGGTTGCGTTGGTCGTCGAGGAGGGAGACGGAGCCGCGACAATTCTCCTGGACACGCTGGATGTGCGAGGGAGGGCCGGTGGCCGCGGTGGTGCTAGTCAGCGGCGACGGCTGCGCTCAGGTGAGCTTGGGGGAGAGAGCCAGGGGAGGGGAGAGAGAGCAGCGAGTGAGGGAGAGGGGACAGGGGCTTCAGGCGTCTCCGTGGCGCTGGTTGAAGGCCCGGGGCTCCCAGGTGGTAGCAGGAGGTGGCTGGGGGCTCTCGGGCGCGCGCCACGCCTTGCCTCTGCCTTCTGGAAGAGGTGGGAGATGACTGGCAATGGGGCCAGTGGGCTGGGCTGGGCCGAACCAGTAGGCGCCACGTAAGTGGGCCAAGGTGTATGGTTCCCGCTTTTTTTTTGTTCTGCTTATTTTTTTGCAATTTGTTTTGATTTGATTTTATACCAAATCATTTTTATAAATTTAAAATTATAATGTGGCCTGGTAAAATATATTCAAGGCCACTCACAATTTTTAGAATTATTGGAGTTATATTTAACATATATCAAATATAAATCCAATGCAAATAATTATTGGATTAACTCAAATGCCCAAAATAAATATTTCCGAGACTCCATAAATATTGGTTTGAATTTTATCTCTTGCCAATATTTTCAGAGAACAAGAGAAACATTTCCTTGGACTCATTTGATGAGATTTAAATGTTGATTAATTTTTGAGGGTTTCAACTAACCTCAATTCAAGTTTTAGAAATTTAAACATGATGCATGGCTACTTATGCAGAGTCAGGAAAGGGCTAAGCTAGGGCTGTGACATCGTCCTTACCTCTCCCAAAGGTGACAAGCTCAAGTATGTGCTGCAAATCCAGTTCGTTGCCTCCAACAACATCGCTGAATACGAGGCACTCATTCACGGACTCCGGCTCGCCAAAGAGCTCGGCATCCGCCGGATCCTGTGTTATGGTGACTCTGACTTGGTGGTCCAGCAGTCGTCAGGCGACTGGGACGCCAAAGATGCAAACATGGCGAGCTAACGCTTCTCGCATAAGCAACTCAAAGGGATATTTTAAGGTGTGAGTTTCTCCATGTACCAAGGAACGACAACGAGCAAGCGACACCTTGGCAAGAATCGGCTCCACCCGCTGCAATACCGACCGGCGCCGCCTTCAATGCCTCCTCGCCGTCTGTCAAGCCATCGCTGTAATCAGATTCTATCTTCATGCCGCTCCTCCCGGCAGCCAGATCCGACTTGAGAGCTCCAACAACCAGTATGGAGTTCGGCAGCGCCCGGGCAGCAGCAGTCGCACCCGGCCCGGGGACTTTAGAACCCGGTCTGGAGACTCCAACCACCAGTCCGGGGACTGCACCAATCGGCCCGGGGACTGCACCAATCGGCCCGGGGACTTCATCGACCCAGCAAAAGGCTGCCGACTCCAACCCGCCGCTTCGCCCAACCGCCTCGCCCGTTATGGTTCGACAATCATAGAAGTCGTAACGCCTTCATGGGCCCAGCCCATCCTCAACTTCCTAGTGAACAAGGAGCTGCCGTCTGATGAGATCTCGGCCCGGCAAGTGCAACGTCGGGCCGCGGCCTACACCATAGTCAACAGAGAGCTGGTCAGGCACAGCGTCACTGGTGTCTACCAACGCTGCATCGAGCCAGAGCAAGGCCAAGCCATTCTCAAAGATATCCACCAAGGCGAGTGTGGCCACCACACAGCTTCAAGAGCACTCGTCGCCAAAGCTTTCCACCATGGTTTTTTCTAGCCGACTGCTCTAGAAGACGCCAAGGATTTGGTCCTGAAATGCAAAGGGTGTCAGATGTTCCGCTCCAAGCCACATCAGCCGGCTTCTGCACTCAAGACTATCCCCATCACCTGGCCCTTTGCCGTCTGGGGCCTGGATATGGTGGGACCATTCAAGACGGCCCGTGGCGGCATGACCCATCTGCTTGTCGCTGTGGACAAGTTTACCAACTAGATAGAGGCAAGGCCAATCAAGAAACTGAATGGGCCGACTGCCGTGACTTTCATCGCCAACATCACCACTCGGTACGGCATACCGCATAGCATCATCACCGACAATGGTACAAACTTCGCCAAGGGCGCCATGGCCCGCTTTCGCGCCGACACGTGGCATCCGATCGACTTAGCGTCCGTTGCCCACCCGCAGTCAAACGGCCAAGTTGAGTGAGCAAACGGCCTCATCTTATCCGGCATCAAACCCCAGCTCATCGAGCCTCTCGAGCGTTCGGCCGGCTGCTGGCTCGATGAGCTGCCAGCCGTCCTCTGGAGCCTGCGCACAACCCCAAACAAGTCAACCAGCTTCACGCCTTTCTTCCTCGTCTACGGTGCCGAAGCCGTCATCCCGACGGACATGGAATTCGACTCCCCTCGAGTCACCATGTACTCCTCGATCTGCTGGAAGAGGGCCGACTGTTAGCACTCAGCCGGTCCAGCATCTACCCATAGAGCCTGTGCCGATACTACAACCAGAAGGTCAAGCCGAGATCTTTCCAAGAGGGAGACCTTGTGCTCCGGCTGATCCAGCGAACAGCCAGCCAGCAGAAGCTCTCAGCACCTTGGGAAGGCCCCTTCATCATCAACAAAGTGTTGGGCAATGACTCCTACAACCTGATCGACGCTCAGAAGCCTCGAGCACGCAAGAGGGATGACTCCGGCAAAGAGACGGAGCGGCCATGGAATGCAAATCTCCTCCAAAGATTTTACAGTTAACGCAGTATGTACCACGCTACCTTTTCTATTAAAGTATGAAGACTCCGGGTCCCCTGAGAAGAGCTCGGGGACTGCCCTCTTTTATCTATATAATAAGAGTTATGCCTATGAGTATGTCATTTTTTGTTATGCCGCTTGGCACCGGGTTCGACTAGTCGACCCGGGGACTTGCCGCCTCGAGCTATGAAATGCTTCCTGCGGCCGGACAAGTAATGTGTGGCACTCAAGCCGCCTCCTACTGTAAGTCAGAGCTCGCAGAGCGACCGATTACGGGCAAGAGCAAGGTAGAAAGGGCGCCCACACGAAAAATGGCTAAGGACTCAAAGCATTGCATAGTTTAAGCTGGCTTCCAGCATTTTATACAACCGACTGTTCAGTAGTCGGCCGGCCGTTTCCTATTTCGACTTGCTAAAACTCTCAAACGGCGAAGTACTCGCCTTCCCAAGGTAACCAGGAACTTGACCCAGCAACAGACCGCAGAGCGGCTGCTTGGCTGACAAGGCGGCAACCAAGGGAAGGCAGCAAAGGAAAAAAGCCGAAGAGCGATAAGGAAGAAGAGTGGGAACTCGGGAAATATTTACACAATAAGGGCCCTTGGCCAATCTTCAGCAAAGTTTTGATACACCCTGCGGGTGGGATTGTGCGAAATTAACAAGTTCATACGAGACTAATAAGACAGGCGAAACAAAAGATAAAGCGGCAGCCTAGGAGGCAGCAGAAGGGTA
This sequence comes from Aegilops longissima, assembly GCA_021605205.1. Lineage (NCBI taxonomy): Eukaryota > Viridiplantae > Streptophyta > Magnoliopsida > Poales > Poaceae > Aegilops > Aegilops longissima. Next base: position 484,629,508 of record CM038680.1, read on the forward strand.
CGGAGGATCGGAGGAGTCGGCGGTGCCAGTCGCAGGGGCGGCCGGCTGGTCGGTTTCCGCTTGATCGCCTCCGGCAGTAGCTAGCTCGGTCGGGCACGGCTCGTTGCTGGATGCGCAGTCGAGCTGAGGCTGGCCGTCCGCTCTGACCTCTCGCTCCTCCTCTTTGCCTCCCTCCTCCGATTCATCTTCCTCCTCGCCGGTGGAGTCGTTCACCTCCGCTGAGTCCTCGTCGTCGGCCGGGTTCAGCCCGAACCATTCTGGCCGCGCCTCGTCGCCATTTTCAGTCCGCTCTAGGACGAAGATGCTGGTGTCGGTGTACTCGGTGATCGACGCAGCGCGCTTGACAAGATCATCCTCCACGGCCGCCAACTCTGCCTGAGCCTCCTGCCGGAACGTGGCCAGTTGGGCTAACTTCAGCCCAGGGTACCACGCCTTGATGAACTCCAAGGCCCGGCGTGCCCCAGCCCGGGCCAAAGAGCCCTTCCAAGCTTCAAGACGGCCGGCCTCTACCTCCAGCCAGTCGGCGGTCCGACGGGGAGTGCGTGTTGACGGCATGTCCGGCTACAGGGGCGGCGACTGCCTGGGCGCTGACACGCTGAAGCCAGCATAGCATCCGGTGAGCCGGCCGAAGACGAGACTCAATGCTCAAGATCTACTCGTAAAGGGATCAGGGGGCGTCGGCAGCGATCTTCTCACCATCCGCTCTCCGCCCTTCGCGGTCAGCTTCGATGGCCCGGTTGGCGATGTCCGAGTGGCCAGGGAAGAAGTCTGCCAAAGTAGAAGCAAAGAGCAAAATTAAAGACTAGAATCCGGTGTTAACCAACAGCCGTCGGCGTAAAGAAGAAAATGAGGAAGACTCACCATCGACTATGTCTTCGATCTCGTGGAAGCCAGAGGTCAGCATCGCCTCCCTTTCGGACCAGGAGGAGCGCTCGCTCGCGAACTCAGCAAGGAGACCGGACTCCTTGTCCTTCGCCTCCTTTTGAGCCTTCTCGAAGAGCTCCTTCTGTTCCACCAGTTGCGCGGCCAGCCGGTCGTGCTCTCCAGCCAGCTGGCTACACTCTTCCTCCTTTACCCGGAGCACGGCGTTGGCCTCATCCAGCTGCTCCTGTAAGGCGGCGTTGGCTTCTGCGAAAGAAAGAAGAAAGCAAGGCGTTAGTCGCCAACAAAGAAACATAGTCGCCGGGGAGATCCGGCCCGACTGCTCAGCATTCGGCCCGCATCTCGGGGACTACAGCCCGCGGGTGCGCTAGCGCGCCCCGGCGGAAAGAAGAAGAGGACGTACTCCGGCTGTCCGACAAGTCGGTGGTCGGCTGAGCCAGCTCCTGGGCAGTGAAGTGGAAGGTGATCTTGCGGATATTATGGTAATCCTGCGACATGAAATTCAGACGAGTGTCGCCGCTTAGAACTGCTGACAGAGTTCCGGCGGCTCGCTCAGCTGCCGGCCCGAAACTCGGGGACTACACCTAGAGAGTGCGCTGGCGCGCCCCCACCGAAAAGCACAAGAAACAAAAAATGAAGAGGAGAGCGTACCCAAATGGCTTCTCGCGCGGCCAGGTGTGCCTTGTTGCAGTTCTTCAGGGCCTCGCTCTCGGCTCGGATCTTGGCCTGGACGTCCAATAGCGCCCGATTCACCAGGCCAGTCCCGCTTCCTCGCACCCACCCGGTGGGCGCGGCACTCGTCGCCTCGGTGTCCGAGACCGAGGAACTCATGGCGCCGGTCTCCAACGGGCGTGGCGCAGAAGCCGCCTTTGCGAGACGGCGACGCGTTGGTGCGCCGACCTCGAGATCCAGTCCCGCCGCCACCTCTTCAGTCAGAGGCACCGGCGGGGCCGCCGGCTTCCTGCCCGGAGCGCTCCCGGACGGTGGCGGTGGCGGCACGAGCATGTCTGGCATGGAGGCATCGCCGTCATCCGTATCCCTGGTCAGGTGCTCACCACCGGCCTCCCCGGCCTGCGCCAAGAACTCCGGGGCCGGCGGGGCAGAATTCAGAGGAGTAACGAAGATCGCCGACTGACTGTGCGCGGCTTCTTCGGCCCGTTTCTTCGCCGCGTTGGCGGCTGCCGCCTCCGCCAATTTCTCCTTGGCGGCGGCCTCTGACTTCTCGGCCTCCGCCTTCTTCAGGCGGGCGGCCTCCTGCTCTTCATGCACCTCCCGCGCGTTATGCTCCCTCGCCTCCCGAAGATCGGCGGCCGGGTCAATCCGCCGGGCTGTGGCGGAAGTCTCCACCGACCCCATGACGGAGGCGGCGGCTGCCTTCTCAAGAGAGAGGGGAGCCCTGGGCCCAAGGAAAATAAAGAAGAAAACCTAGAACAGATCGATGAAGAGAAGATAAGGATGCAATGGAGGAAAGCTCTTACGCGGAGACCAGTTGCGGCATCTTCACCTCCCCGCGGAAGCGGTTGACATTTCGGCCGCCTCTTACCGCTTGGTCGCCACGGCCGAGCCCTTGGGCTTCTTCGGCCGGCTGCCGAACAAGCTCGGCGCGGCCCTTCGCTTCTTCACGCCGCCTTGGGCGTCCGGCGTGGCTGAGGAGCTCACACCTGGCTGCCTAGCTCCTGGTTGGTAGCGCGGGGCGACCTCCCCCGCGTCATCGTCGAGCCAGTCTTCGAGGCTGGCCCCGAGCCTCGCACCGTCTGCCCTGCTGCCTCCTCCCTCAGCGTCGTCTTCCAAGGCTACCGCCCCCAAGTCGGGGTCGTTGACGTCGCTCTCTGACCTGTTAGGGAGGAACTCGCGGGCCGGCCCATGGTGCCGGCTGCTGGCTGGAGGAGTGGGCTCTGGCCAAGGACCGGTCGGTCAGGTCTAGCAAGGCGGACTCGGCAAGAAGGAATCAGAGGTGCCGGAAAAAGTAACAGCTCACCATGGGCGGAGGATGGGCGCGCGAATACGGCTCCTTGCCAAACTGCCACTCTTCCGAGAGCTCGCAGTTCGCAAGGTAGTTCCCCATGTAGGCCATCTCCTCGTGAGGCATCTCCTTGGTGCACATCCGTCTTGGATCCCGGTGGCCGCTCATCTGACAAATCATGTGAGGACGGCCTTGAAGCGGGAGCACTCGGCGCGCCACGAAGGCGGCTAGCAAGTCGGGCCCGGTCAGGCCCTCCGACTGCGTCATCACTCGGAGTCGGGCGACGGCGGCGGTGTCACGCCCAATATGCGACCCTATCCAAAAGGAACTCGAAGGTCCCACCAAGGATAGACCCACATATTGAGACGCTTTTGCAAGGTGGATATCATTACATCAACATTACATAATAGATGGGGATACATACATAAGGCACAACTGCCACAAGAATACATCAACATCATACACAAGAGAACAACATCCGACTACGGATGAAACATAAACAGAAGCTCAAACGACATCCACCCTGCTAGCCCAGCTGCCGACCGAACCTATCCCCGATCAAGAAGCGTAAGAAGAACTCCAATACAAGCAAACATCGCCTCACGCCATGATCATCGCACAACCTGTACTCGCAATTGGTGGTGTAGTAATCTGTGAGCCACGAGGACTCAAAGAATCCCATTACCATGGGTATCAAGACTAGCAAAGCTTAAAGGGAAAGGAAGGGGTAAAGTGGTGAGGTTGCAGCAGCGACTAAGCATATATGGTGGCTAACATACGCAGATGAGAGCGAGAAGAGAAACAAAGAAACGGTCGTCAACTAGTAATGATCAAGAAGTGATCCTGAACTCCTACCTACGTCAGACATAACCCAGAAACCGTGTTCTCCTCTCGATCAACCCCGAAAAGAGACACTCACGGTTACACACACGGTTGGTGTATTTTAATTGAGATCAACTTCGGTTTTCTACAACCGACATTAACAAATTCCCATCTGCCACATAACCGCTGGCACGACTTTCGAAAGTTCAAACCCTGCAGGGTGTCCCAACTTAGCCCATGATAAGCTCTCGCGATCAACGGCGAATAGACCTTCTCCCGGGAAGCCCGATCAGTCTCGAATCCTGCCACAAGACATTTCACAGCAATAAAACAAGACCAGCAAGACCTCCCGGCGTGCCGACACCTCGATAGTAGCCGCACAGATCTCGCCTCGTGCCACGACCGGATAAGCTAAGCATACAGTACCGACGCACCCAAGTTGCCAAGGGATGGTCCCAAGACGGTGTTTAGTTTGGACCAACGCTAGACAAGCACCGCCCGGGGTAATAAAGATGACCCTTGAGAGCGCGACTCCCAAGGGAAAAAGGCTAGGTGAGGCAAATGTAAAACCAATGTTGGGCCTTGCTGAAAAGTCTTATTCAAAGCGAACTGTCAAGGGGTCCCATAAATCACCCGACCGCTTAGGGACGCAAAATCCGGGAACATAACACCGATATGACGGAAACTAGGGCGGCAAGAGTGGAACAAAACACCGTGCATAAGTCCGAGCCTTCCACCCTTTACCAAGTATATAGATGCATTAATTAAATAAGATATATTGTGATATCCCAACAAGTAAACATGTTCCAACAAGGAACAACATCTCCATGTTCCAACAAGGAACAAACTTCATCTTCACCTGCAACTAACAACGCTATAAGAGGGGCTGAGCAAAGCGGTAACATAGCCAAACAACGGTTTGCTAGGAAGGTTGCAAAAGGTTAGAGGCTGACATGGCAATTTGGGATGGCTTGAGCAGCAAGTGATAGGTAGCGCAACATAGCGAAAGAACGAAGCAACTAGCATAGCAATGATAGTAGTGAGATCCAGGGTAGCGGTCATCTTGCCTGAAATCCCGCTAGGAAGAAGAACGAGTCCATGAGGAAGATGAACGGAAGTAGCCGAACCAAGCGTAGACGAACGAATCCTCACGATCGCAACGAAACAGGAACTAACAAGAAGAAGCACACAACATAGTAAACACAGCACACATGAACAAGACATGATGCACAATGATGCATGACAAGCTACATGAAGCTACTCATGGCAAGGGATGATGCAAACAAGAGCAACACATCAAGGCAAGTTTAAATGAGGCCGGGAACAACATATAACAATTCCGGTAAGCCCTCATATGCAAATTTCGAAATTGGTCCAGATCTGAATAACTTTATGTTCAAGTTGTTAAACAGCAAGTTAAAATGCACCCCGATGATCTACACGAAATTCTAGTCAAGTTACATGTAAAGTTCATTAGATTCGGAGCTACGGCCTAGAAGATATGAGCAAAACAAGATAAACATGGCATTGATGCAAAATGCACAAACATCAAGAAAAACACCTCAAAACAAGGATCCAACATGATAATATGAAACTACATGCAAAATCAAGCAAGTTTCATATAGAGCACAATCAAAACGGAGCAACGGTGACAGAGATATGATGCAATGAAAATGGCACAAAATATCAAAAATGCTCGGGACTTAGAGGAAATTTGGAGGGGGGAAGGAAGTCAACCGAAGCACGGATTTCGAGGACGCCGGAGAGCTCGCCGGATCTGAGGCGCCGGCAGAGGGAGGTGGCCGGAGAGGAGCCGGGCGGCTGGGAGGAGGCCGGGCTGCTCGACGCGCTGCCGGGCGGCGGGAGGCGCGGCGGCCGCCATGGGCGCGGCGGGCGCGCGGCCGTGACGGGCGGAGCGGCGAGGGGCGACGGGGAGCGGGCGGTTTACTCCGGCGACGACGAAGCGGCGGCGGCGCACGGGCGGCCGGGCGAGGCGCGCTGGATCCGCGCGGGCGAAGCGGGCGCTGGCCGGGCGACGGGCACGGCGGCGGCGGCGACCGGCCCCGCTGGCTCGCGGCGGGTTTCGGGCGGGCCGCGTGGCCGCGGGCGGGAACGGCGGCGGAGGCCAGGTGGCGGGCGCGGGTTGGTCGAGGCGGCGGCGGCGGACATGTCCGGCGGCGGGATGGACATGTCCGGCGCGCAGAGGGGGAGGTTGGCTAGGGTTAGGGTGGATTCATCCGCGATTTTTCGAGGGGAGGACATATATATAGGTAGAGGGAGCTAGGAGAGTCCAAATGAGGTGCGGTTTTCGGCCACGTGATCGTGATCGAACGACCGAGAGCATGGAGGGGAGTTTGGAGGGTTTTGGGCCAGTTAGAAAGGGGAGTTGGGCTGCAACTAAAAGAGGGCTTTATGTTACCCGTTAACTGCTGAGTACCAAACGACCTCCAAATGATCCGAAACTTGACAGCGGTTCACCGGTGCTATACCAAGGTCCGCTTGACAAACCTCGGTCCATTCCGAGACCGTTTAACACCCGCACATGAAAAGAGGTAAAAGGGGGCGCCGGGAGACATAGGAGTGCCGGATTGCAAAACGGACAACGGGGAAAATGCTCGGATGCATGAGACGAACACGTATGCAAAATGAAATGCACATGATGACATGGTATGAAATGCAAATGATGACATGGCAAAGTGCAACACGCAAGCCCATGACATGGCAACGACGGCGAATAACTGGCAGACACCTGGCGCATCGAATCCGGGGCGTTACAACACTCCTCCACTAACAAGAGATCTCGTCCCGAGATCTTAGGACCGAGACGGAAGAGATAAGGGATGAGGTGAAACAAGTACTCAATAGAAGAAGCAAAGAATCGAGAGCATTCGAGAAGAAGAGATGAGCGACGAGAATGACGAGAATCGAAAGCTCACGGAATTAGATAGACTATGAAACAACTCGTTCTAACCGGAGTGGTTAGAATGGAAAAAGAAACGGATAAGACTGAAAGGATTTAGGCAGCACTCTGGCTGAACATGGAAAGAATAGAACACGAACTTCACAAGATGGAATGACACTTGATGAAGACATGACACAAAACCTCCGGAAAGAATTGAATGAGTTGAAAGAAAAGAACTTAGAAGGAAGGATTGAACAGAGTTGTTGAGAAAATCAACAACGAAAGAATAAGCTTGATGTGGACTTATGGATAACATCTCAAAATTATGAGGTGAACGCCGACCACAAACGGAAATGATTGGATAGCTGAGAAGAACGAAGAAATGAAAATCTCCACTTCAACTGAATACGGAGAATTAATTGCACTTCGAGACGCGAGAAGAAAAGATATTTGAACTCCACCAAAAGAATCTTGATGAACACTTGAAGAATGGATTAAATCATGAAGAACCACCGTGAAGAACTCCGGTAACAAAAGGATTATGAGGTAAAATTGAAGGATGAAAGAATAAGATTAAATTTTTACGATGATTTAGATGGAGGATTCCGACGAAATGGCCGAGGAAATTTGAACTCCGGAAAAGAAAAGATGAAAAGACACTTGGAACTAGAATTTATTCATTTAAGAACAAACTCCAAAGAAAAAATTAATCACTTGGATGAAATAAGAATAAGATTTATTGTATGCTTATCCTTCATCAAATTAAATTGATGACAATCAATGGATTTTGCATACTACTTATTCTTCTTGAAAAACAAATTGAGAAATGACATATCACAAAATTGAGAAGGACTTCATGAATCACCGGTAGGTTGAAAAGAACGAATGGATTAATATGATAAACAAAGAAAAAGAATCTTGAACGAACCACCGTTAGAATTGAAAATGACTGATGAAAGAGACTGAATCGCCGGGAAGAATTGGAAAAGCACAAAGATACTTGAGGGAATTTAATATGCAAGAGAACGCAAAGATCGCGAACTGATTGAAGAATACTTGAACGAAGCACCGGAAGAATATTGAGATGAACGAAGCTGAAAACTTGGAACGAAGAAATATTCCGAAAAGATGGCCTCCGGATGATTGAGACGGAAAGTAACTCCTGGAATACTCCGGACGGATGAAAAGAATTGCACGACTGGAAACAATTTGATAGCATAACATCGAGCTAGCACCGCGAATCTCCGGGAGAACGGACAAGATTTAAGAGAAAAAAATCCACGACGGTCTTCAATTGTTGAGAATGACGACGAGAACCACCATGCAGAATTGTTGAGACGCTCCGGGAGAATGAAAAGCGAAGAGGTTGAGCCAACAATGAAATGATTTGAAATCGATCTTGGAAAGGCATCTGACTGATGAAATCCATTCTTACTTCACACTTGAAAGAAATTGAGAATAACTCCGGGAAATTAGAAGAGTCAGGTAAGATCCTGGGAAAAGACCTGTGGGTTAGGGCCCACTAAAAGAAAACACCGTTGGAAAGGGATTGTTGAAGAGATAGATGATGCACCGGAAGAACTAAAATATTTGAATGAGGTGACAACCTCGAATTAATTCAAAACAGATTTAATCTCCGAGATGTCTTGAACACTCCGAAGGATTAAATGGTGAGAGGCGGACGAGCAAAGAAAACACTTGAGCTGAGGAAAAGAATATGATCAACCGAAAAAAACTTGAATTGAGTGCACCGGAAAAAGAAAGGGATGAAGAATGACGAACGAGATGAGAATTCACCGGTTGAAATGATTAAGGGAAGAATGAAGAAACTCCACACGAATGGAATTGATGGTCGAAATAGACTCAGCTCCGGAAAGAAAAAGGGTGGAGGGCGGAAAACAAAGACAACTTGGAAGGGGAAACCGACGAATATCTTGAAGAGACAACACCGGTTGAAATCATTGAGGAAAGAAAGCAAAGACTTCGCACGAGTAGAATGGATACTTGATAGCGGACTCCGGTTCCGAGAGGAAGAAGGGAGGGTGGGTGGGAAAAACAAGGACAACTTCGGACAAGGAAAAAAAAACAACGACGTCGGAGGAAGAACTGAGGATTGAACTTGCAAAAACGGAGAGGGTCGAATCACCTTGACGAGAAATGCACCGGATAAAAGAGCTGAGGAACAACTACCGGAAAACCAACTGCGTGATCCTAAAGAAAAAATTTGAAGGGGAAGAGGAGTAATTCAAAACACCAACGTCAAGATTCCTCACCAGAGCGATTTAAGGACCGAGGAGTAAAAGAATTCCTACTCCGATATAACTAGACTCAAATCAGTTTTCTTCTAGACTCACACAACGCCAAACTACACGATCAATCAAGGGGCTCCTTAGGGTCGGTCGAGGCTCGATACCAACTTGTCACGCCTAATATGCGACCCTATCCAAAAGGAACTCAAGGTCCCACCAAGGATAGACCCGATATTGAGACGCTTTTGAAAGGTGGATATCATTACATCAACATTACATAATAGATGGGGATACATACATAAGGCACAACTACCACAAGAATACATCAACATCATACATTAAGAGAACAACATCCGACTACGGATGAAACATAAACAGAAGCTTAAAACGACATCCACCTCTGCTAGCCCAGTGCTGCCGACCGAACCTATCCCCGATCAAGAAGCGTAAGAAGAACTCCAATACAAGCAAACATCGCCTCACGCCATGATCATCGCACAACCTGTACCTGCAACTGGTGGTGTAGTAATCTGTGAGCCACGAGGACTCAGCAATCCCATTACCATGGGTATCAAGACTAGCAAAGCTTAAAGGAAAGGAAGGGGTAAAGTGGTGAGGTTGCAGCAGCGACTAAGCATATATGGTGGCTAACATACGCAAATGAGAGCGAGAAGAGAAACAAAGGAACGGTCGTCAACTAGTAATGATCAAGAAGTGATCCTGAACTCCTACCTACGCCGACATAACCCGAAACCGTGTTCTCCTCTCGATCAACCCCAAAAGAGACACTCACGGTTACACACACGGTTGGTGTATTTTAATTGAGATCAACTTCGGTTTTCTACAACCGGACATTAACAAATTCCCATCTGCCACATAACCGCGGGCACGGCTTTCGAAAGTTCAAACCCCGCAGGGTGTCCCAACTTAGCCCATGATAAGCTCTCGCGATCAACGGCGAATAGATTCTCCCCGGAATCCCGATCAGTCTCGAATCCTGCTACAAGACATTTCACAGCAATAAAACAAGACCAGCAAGACCTCCCGCGCGTCCGACACCCCGATAGTAGCCGCACGATCTCGCCTCGTGCCACGACCGGATAAGCTAAGCGACAGTACCGACGCACTCCAAGTTGCCAAGGGATGGTCCCAAGACGGTGTTTAGCTTGACCAACGCTTAGACAAGCACCGCCCGGGGGTAATAAAGATGACCCTTGAGAGCGCCGACTCCCAAGGGAAAAAGGCTAGGTGAGGCAAATGTAAAACCAATGTTGGGCCTTGCTGGAAAAGTCTTATTCAAAGCGAACTGTCAAGGGGGTCCCATAAATCACCCGACCGCGTTAGGGACGCAAAATCCGGGAACATAACACCGATATGACGGAAACTAGGGCGGCAAGAGGGGAACAAAACACCAGGCATAAGGCCGAGCCTTCCACCCTTTACCAAGTATATAGATGCATTAATTAAATAAGATATATTGTGATATCCCAACAAGTAAACATGTTCCAACAAGGAACAACATCTCCATGTTCCAACAAGGAACAAACTTCATCTTCACCTGCAACTAACAACGCTATAAGAGGGGCTGAGCAAAGCGGTAACATAGCCAAACAACGGTTTGCTAGGAAGGGTGCAAAAGGTTAGAGGCTGACATGGCAATTTGGGATGGCTTGAGCAGCAAGTGATAGGTAGCGCAGCATAGCGAAAGAACGAAGCAACTAGCATAGCAATGATAGTAGTGAGATCCAGGGTAGCGGTCATCTTGCCTGAAATCCTGCTAGGAAGAAGAACGAGTCCATGAGGAAGATGAACGGAAGTAGCCGAACCAAGCGTAGACGAACGAATCCTCACGATCGCAATGGAACAGGAACTAACAAGAAGAAGCACACAACATAGTAAACACACCACACATGAACAAGACATGATGCACAATGATGCATGACAAGCTACATGAAGCTACTCATGGCAAGGGATGATGCAAACAAGAGCAACACATCAAGGCAAGTTTAAATGAGGCCGGGAACAACATATAACAATTCCGGTAAGCCCTCATATGCAAATTTCGAAATTGGTCCAGATCTGAATAACTTTATGTTCAAGTTGTTAAACAGCAAGTTAAAATGCACCCTGATGATCTACACGAAATTCTAGTCAAGTTACATATAAAGTTCATTAGATTCGGAGCTACGGCCTATAAGATATGAGCAAAACAAGATAAACATGGCATTGATGCAAAATGCACAAACATCAAGCAATACACCTCAAAACAAGGATCCAACATGATAATATGAAACTACATGCAAAATCAAGCAAGTTTCATATAGAGCACAATCAAAACGGAGCAACGGTGACAGAGATATGATGCAATGAAAATGGCACAAAATATCAAAAATGCTCGGGACTTAGAGGAAATTTGGAGGGGGAAGGAAGTCAACCAAGCACGGATTTCAAGGACGCCGGAGAGCTCGCGGATCTGAGGCGCCGGGCGAGGGAGGAGGCCGAGAGGAGCCGGGCGGCTGGGAGGAGGCTGGCCGGCCGGACGCGCTGCCGGGCGGCGGGCGGCGGCGGCCGCGGCCGGGCGCTGGCGGCGCGGCCGGGACGGCGGAGCGGCGAGGGCGACGGTGGGGAGCGGGCGGTTTACCCGCAACGCACGGGCGGCGGCGGCGCACGGGCGGCCGGCGAGGCGCGCGATCCGCTGGCGAGGCGGGCGCCGGGCCGGCGTTTCGGCACGGGCGGCGGCGACTGGGCCTCGCTGGCCTCGCGGCGGCTCAAGGGGCGCGCGTGGCCGCGGGCGTGAACGGCGGCGGAGGCCAGGTGGCGGGCGCGGGTTGGTCGAGGCGGCGGCGGCGATATGTCCGCGGCGGATGGACATGTCCGCGCAAGCAGAGGGAGGTTGGCTAGGGTTAGGTGGATTCATCCGCGATTTTTCGAGGGAAGGACATATATATAGGTAGAGGGAGCTAGGAGAGTCCAAATGAGGTGCGGTTGCCACGTGATCGTTATCGAACGATCGAGAGCATGGAGGGAGTTTGGAGGTTTTGGGCCAGTTAGAATGGGGAGTTGGGCTGCAACTAAAGAGGGCTTTATGTTACCCTGCTAACCGTTGAGTACCAAACGACCTCCAAATGATCCAAACTTGACAGCGGTTCATCTGGTGCTATACCAAGGCCGCTTGACAAACCTCGGTCCATTCCGAGACCGCTGAACACCCGCACATGAAAAGAGGTAAAAGGTGCCGGGAGACATAGGAGTGCCGGATTGCAAAACGGACAACGGGGAAAATGCTCGGATGCATGAGACGAACACGTATGCAAAATGAAATGCACATGATGACATGGTATGAAATGCAAATGATGACATGGAAAAGTGCAACACGCAAGCCCACGACATGGCAACGACGGCGAATAACCGCGACACCGGGCGATCGAATCCGGGCGTTAGCGGCTCCGTAGGCGCTGGCGTCCTGCCCGCAGACGACCAGTTGGGCTGTCTCCCAGCCGGCGCGCCGGCTTCATAAGCCGGCAGGTTGACCCAGTCACCCTCCGCGAAGATGCTCTTCACGTAGAAGTACGACTGCTGCCACATCTTCACCGACTTTATCAGCGCGATGGGGGTAAACGGGTTGTCGGCCCCCGTCCTCTGCACCACGATAAATGCGTCGCACTGAGCCGGCACGCCGGCGACGTGGGTGCCAAGCTTGGTGTAGAAGAACTCCCCCCATAGCTCGAGGGTGGGGAGGACACCGAGGAAGCCTTCGCATAGAGTGACGAAGCCGGAAAGCAACACCACCGTGTTCAGAGTGAGGTGGTGCGGCTGGAGTCCGTAGAACTTGAGGAAGGAGTGGAAGAAGCCGCTCGCCGGCAGACAGAGGCCGCGCAGGCAGTGTGAGCGGAAGATGACCCGCTCGCCGTCCTCCGGCGCCGGCGAGATTTCTTTTTCTGGCGCGAGGCAGACCTTCACGAATTCCTCGCGAGGCAACCGATGCGTCTTGCGGAGGAAGTCGATCTGGTCTTCGTGAACCTCGGAGCCGTTCCACTCCCCGGAGCGCACCACGGGGGGCATGGCGGTGGAAGAGGATCTAATCGGGAAGGGGTCGCCGCGACGCTCGACGAAGCTTGGGGGCGCGGCGGCGAGAGGAAGAAGGAGGAAGAGGCAAGAAAGAGGAGGCAATGAGGAGGGGACGCTAGGTTCTTCCGCCTCCCTCCCCGCCTTACTTATAGACGCTCGGGCTGCGAAGCCGAGGGGGCGAGCATGGCATTAACTGCGCCGTTACCCCACGCCCCACGATCTCACTATGCGAAGTTATCGCATGCAAGAATCTCCGTGGAAATCTCAACTGCCCGTCTCGGCCGCAGTGGATCCGCTCAAACGCCGAGGAGGGTAGTGGCGGGCCCGGTCCGAAGACGTGTCCCATCGCATGCGTAAGCGGGCAGACTGGCCTAGCCGCACGCCACCACGTGACAGGACTGGGACGGGCGGTGGCATGGAGGCTTCGCTGGTACGCCACTTGGCTCCCGCCGAGGTGTTCAAAGATTGGTCAAGACGGGTTGGGGCGAGGCCGACTCCAACCGGTCGGCTTGGCAGAAGACGGACGAAGCTCCACCTCAGACGACGGGAGAAGGAAACTTCTGAGGCTCCTCGACCAATAATCCGTGGCGCCTCACCAGCTTCGGGGACTACTGTCGGAGTAATGGGCCACGGGTAGGCTAACCCAAGACACAGGACCTTTCAAGGCATCGGGGCTGATAGCGCCCCTCAAGACGACGAGACGAGATGCCGCCTTCTAGAAGTCGACAGAAGGAGTGGCCGGCTTCCCATGGGTGGCCGAGTCCTGAACGGAAGGCTGAGTCAAGCCAACTCCCGCCTGGCGACTTCCAGAGAAGCCGGCTCCAGGGAGCCGGCCCGCGACACCTGCCGAGCCCATGCCCTCGTCCGGAGGACGGGACAGGGAGCGGCTACAGTACAACCCATCCCCTCCTCCAAATCAGGCAAGCATGGCCACAGTGCCCCGTACCGGCGGAGATCTCTGCCCGGCGCGACACTATTGCCACCGCTTCCCTGACATCACCCCGTATGGGCGGAGTCCTGTTCCCACGACGGCCTGTCTGTACGGCCCAAGGACGACGGGCCCCGCGCATCAGCGAGAGTCCAGAAGACGGCAAAGAGCCCTACCAGTCGGACCCGAGGGAGATGGGCTCTAGGAGTCGGCCGCCCTCCTCGGGCCCCGCAAGGCCATCAACCGCATAAGATAGGGAGGGTTATAATATCGCCGCCAGCGGCGGGTCTGTAGCCATGACCCCCACCAAGCCTCGGCTATTAGAGATGCGGCACAGAATCAGCCACCGACAAGCCCGGGAGCGGGCGGTACGGCCTGTCGGGTTCGAACTCGCCAACAAGGGCCCCAAAGAGCCGACGGAGAAGCCGGCACACGAGAGACGGACAGTCGGGCCTAGCCCGGCCGGATTACCAATGTACCCCTAGGGGGTAGGCCTATATAAACCCCCCAGGGGACCCATGCAAAGGGTTCCGAACCTGTAAGAGTTAGACCAGATCATAGAGGAAAGGGAAGAGCTAGCCTTGCCTTCTCCTACCTCCTGCATACAGCTGGAGGAGCACTTGTGTATTCACTTGAGCCTTAGTGATCATGCGGAGACCCCGCAGAGCAGTAGTAGTGGTGTTATCTCCTAGGAGAGCCCTGAACCAGGGTAAAGTACGCTGGTGTTCGTGTCTACGCCTCATCCCACTTCCGGGCACCGGCGACGTTCTACTCGCTCCCACCATGATAAGCCATCCTTTGGCATATGCCGCACCCAACCCCCTACAGCTACAGTGAACGCCCACCAGACAGCAAGACTATAGCCACGCCCTCCCTGACAAAGCACACATCATCACCTGCACGGCTACAGTAGTAAGCAGCCGGCAAGGCCCGCCAGTGGCGGCCGCGGCCTGTCGGCCAAGTACAGGGCAGCAGGCGGGACCCACCAGACGGCGGGCCCTAGCGACCGGCGGAGAAGCCGGCCACCTGAGACACTGACAGCCGGGTCCTATAGCCGGCCAGATTACCGCTGTACCCCTAGGGGGTAGGCCTATATAAACCCCCCAGGGCATCCATGCAAAGGGTTAAGCCTCTTAGACACCACACCCACATAGAGAGAGGAGTAGAGCTAGCCTTGCCCTTCTTCCTCTAGCAAACAACTTAAGGACCAAGCTTGTAGCTACTTGTTGAGATAGTGATCATGCGAAGACCCCGCAGAGCAGGACTAGGGGTGTCATCTCCTAGGAGAGCCCCGAACCTGGGTAAGATTCGACGCTGTACATGTCTACGCCAAATCCCATTTCCAGGCGCCGGCGATGTCTGACTCTCCCCCAGCATGATAAGCCATCCTTTGGCATATGTCGCACGAAACCCCCGACAAAACTACTCCATCTCACGTGATGATCGGACATGGTTTAGTTGATATCGATCACGTGATCATTTAGATGACTAGAGGGATGTCTATCTAAGTGGGAGTTCTTAAGTAATATGATTAATTGAACTTTAATTTATCATGAACTTAGTCCTGATAGTTTTTGCATACCTATGTTGTAGATCAATAGCTCGCGATGTAGTTCCCCGTTTATTTTTGATATGTTCGTAGATAAAAATAAGTTGAAAGATGATATAGCAATGATGCAGACTGTTTTGGGGATATAACTATTTGCGTAAGCCGCCATGGGAGGCCGGGTTCCGCAAAGAAAGATTCATCAGAAGAAGCCCAAGACCAAGCATGAAGATGGCGGTTCAATAAAGGGTCTAAGCCCACAGGAGACTTAAGGCCCGTAGTAGTAAATTGCCGTAATGGCATGACTTGTATCGTAAGGTAGAGTTAACTAGTCACCGAGCCGACACTGTTTATGAGCCGCCGACTCAGAGGTCGCAGGCGATCCCCGTATATAAGGGGATGACCCGCTAGCGGCTTAGGGCAAGAAACAACTCCTCGAGAACCG
Organism: Aegilops longissima; assembly: GCA_021605205.1. Lineage (NCBI taxonomy): Eukaryota > Viridiplantae > Streptophyta > Magnoliopsida > Poales > Poaceae > Aegilops > Aegilops longissima. Next base: position 484,645,313 of record CM038680.1, read on the forward strand.
GGCATAGCGTACCTCGCTCCCTGGTCATCAAAACCCTAGCAATATCAACCCAACTAGACGTAGGCCTTACCTTCACCGTAAGGGGCCGAACTAGTATAACTCTCTCGTGTCCTTTGTCCCGATTAACCCCTTTAAGCTTCCTAGTTGCGATGGCTCCACTACTAAGTCCTTGCAAGAGGACATCTGCCGTGACAATTCCACGACAGTTGGCACCCACCATGGGGCCAGCGCACGGTGGATTTGAGTTCTTGAAGGGCAGCTTCAAAGGGATCAAGGGATACACAGTCGGCCGGATGACAAAAATTCATCGCGGAAAGATCTACATCGACGACGAAGGCTGGGGCCCCGAGGCCGGCTGAATTGAGTACGGGTATCGGGTCCCCTTCGGCAGGATTCACGTCTTCATCAGTCGGATTGGTGAGCCGGGCCCGGAGCCGGACAACTGCACCGATCTCGTCGAGACGGCTCAGCGTGCAAGAGCCGCCCGAGCTCAACCTGTCGGAACGTGCCTTCGTGGGTTGCATCCACGAGGGGAACTTCAAGGATCTGTAGATGGTGGTGAGACGGCCCCACCCGGCGGAGACTCGTCCACTGGTGAAACAAATTTGATGTATCAACTGCAACACGGCAGGCTTGGGGGCTGTTCCGATGGCAGCAGTATTCCGGACCCCTTTGAGCCACCGAGCTGCGTAGGGGTATTCTTGGCTGGTACTCAACCCGGTCAAAACTCTACAGCCGCGACAGCGATAACGTCCGGGTCAGGAGTGGCCGGGGCAGGAGGCCCTATGCGCCCGCCGGCTCAGCTGCTGATGGATCTCATGGATAAACTGACGGCCCTGTTAACCACCATAGTTATTCCTGCGAATCAAGATGAGCATAATGCAGAGGTGGCACAGGTGCATGAAGAAATAGCTCGGGCCAAGGAGGCCTTAGCAGCTGAGGACACCAGGTTGGCCACAAAACGGGTGGCTTTGGATGCACGAGCGCAACAGCTCCAATCAGAGGCTTTCCAGCTTACGATGAACCTGAACGCATCTAACAAGGTGATGAGGAGGAGACACCAGAAAACTCAATCCCGTTTGCCTCCGATTTATGATCCTTGGAACCTTTTTGTTACACCCGGAGCCGGCCCTAGTAACCCTCCAGAAGCAAATCAGTTCATGACACCCGGAGCAGGGGGGCCGGTTCAGCCTCGGGTCATGGCACCTCCTCATGGGAACATGGCCCCGCCGACACGCACTAACACCACCGGGTCACTTTTCTAATCCCATGGAGAACTTGATTGCAGCATCAGCATGTTTGGCGGCTCTCCCAGTGGACGGTGATCCAATAGCGGTGGAGACGCTAAGGATCAGAGAACTTGTCCAGACGGCTCTGGCTCAGCAGGAGGCTTATTCCTACAGTCGGGAGAGGATTCATTCAACTCCTCGCCCAAGCCGGAGCCCGAGTTACAACAGGCACATGGAATCAAAAGCCTTGTCAAGCAACACCGAACGTTGTAACCATCCCGACGGTTATAACCCGGTACAGGACCGGATACGTCAGGAGGATGAACGGGCGACTCAACTGGCGGCTCAGCTGACGGCTCATCATGCCCTCCCTGATTATCCGACAACTTCCGTTGAGGCAGGAGTAGCCACCAGAACCAGCGGTGTTCCTTGTTTGGTGTCGGCTCTACGTAATGTACGTCTGCCCAAGGACTTCAAAGGACCCAGAAAGGTGCCAAATTATATGGCCGACTTACAGCCCGGGGCGTGGACCGAAAGTTATGAGATGGCGATGGAGCTATTGGAGGTCAGTGACGCGACAATGGCTAAGTACTTCACCATGATGTTGGATGGAACGGCCCGGTCTTGGTTAAAGGGCCTGCCGCCTAATTCCATCGGCTCATGGGCGAAGTTAAAGGCCCGGTTCATTTAGAACTTTAAGGACACCTGCAAGCATTCCATGTCGATTGTGGACTTAACCAATTGTAAACAAGAAGAGGGTGAATCCACCACTCATTGGGTGCGCCGGGTCAAGGAGATAATACATTCATTTGACAAGATGGATGCCGGCTCTGCGGTCCTCATGTTGGAGAAGAATTGCCGATTTTAACCGCTGAGGTAGAAGCTGGGGTGTCTCAAGCGTGATTGTAATGATATGGGTACGCTGATGGCAGCTTTAGTTAAATACGCCAATTCTGATAGTACTAAGGATCCCGCGTCTGATGAGGAAAAGACAGGGAAGGGAAAGAAGAACGGCAATGAAAAGGGTCAGCAGCATAACCCGCTGAATCAAGGAGGCAATAAGCGTAAGGCCGAGGGTAACCCGGAGTTTGTGGCCAACGCCAATGCACATGGTAACAATCAGAGACGCAAGGGAAAACCGCCCCTCGATCTGGCGGTTCAGGTCCATCTCTTGAGTAGGTACTCAATGAGCCCTGCCCGAGACATGGCACCCGGGAGAGGCCAGCCACTCACTTGTGGAAGGATTGCGCGATCATGAAGGCTTTCAAGAATTCCAACATGTTCGACGCTAATCACGGGACAGGTGGCGGCTCAGGTGCCGGCGGCTTTTATGGCCCGGGCGGTGGTTCAAATTCCAGCTTTCAGGGGAATCAAGGCGGCTATAATCAGCAGCAATCTGGTCAAGGAGGGCAACAGTAGGAGTCGGGTTATCAAAGTAACCCGAAGCAACTGAATAGTGGAAAGTATCATGTGTTCACCACTAGCTTATGCAAACGTGACCAGAAGCTTCATAAGAGGGCAGTGAATTCTGTTGAACCGGTAGTCCCCCGTTATTTGAGGTGGTCAGAGCAGCCAATTTTGTGGAGTAGAGAAGATCACCCTCCCCGGGTTGACAATCCGGGTCAGCTAGCCTTGGTGGTGGCACCTCAGGTCGGTGGATATAAATTCACCAAGGTACTCATGGACGGAGGTAGCAGCATCAACATCCTCTATTACGAGACCTTTCGACGCATGGGTTTGACTGACAAAAATTTAAAGACATCCAATACCGTTTTCCATGGAGTGGTGCCTGGCAAGTCGGCGTATCAAGTTGGTAAGATTGAATTGGAGGTGGCCTTTGGAGATGAATATGATTATAGGGCTGAGAAGCTAACCTTTGAGGTGGTCAAAATTAAGAGTCCGTATCATGCTATGTTTGGGCGGCCGGCTTATGCCAAGTTCATGGCTCGGCCGTGTTATGTTTATTAGCAGCTTAAGATGCCGAGTCACAAGGGGACCATCACTGTGCATGGGAGTCTAAAGATAGCCCTGGAATGTGAAGAAGGTGATGCGGCTTATGCTGAGTCTGTTTGTGCAGCAGAGGAGCTGAAGTTTTATCAAGATAATGTTGACCCGGCGGATATGACCTCCCAAGAAGCCAACCACGAGCATGACCCGCGATGAAGTTTAAGTCGGCCATCAAACCAAGCTTGTTGATTTCACTCCTGTGATTCATCTAAGCAGTTCAAAGATCGCATTCAATTTGGATCCTAAATAGGAAAGCACGCTCATCGACTTCATCCGTGAGAACCGGGACATCTTTGCATGGATGCCTTCTGACATGCCAGGTGTACCGAGAGAACTCGCTGAGCACACTCTTAATATTGATCCAAAATATAAGCCGGTCAGACAGTTTCTTTGATGATTCAACGAAGAGAGACGGAAAGCTATTGGTGAGGAGGTGGCCCGGCTCTTGGCGGCCGGATTTATTGTTGAAGTTTTTCACCCTGAGTGGTTGGCTAACCCGGTGCTTGTGCTCAAGAAGAACGGTACCTGGCGGATGTGTCTGCATTACACGGACTTAAATAAGGCTTGTCCGGCTGATCCCTTTGCTCTCCCCCGTATTGATCAAATCATTGATGCTACGGCGGGTTGTGAGCGTTTGAGGTTTTTGGATGCTTACTCTGGCTATCATCAGATCAAGATGGCAGTTAAAGACCAGGAGAAGACGGCCTTCATTGTGGGATTTCAGGTTCCGGCAGACCCTTAAGGTTCGAACTCTGGGGTGCGCGCGGAGATCCAACCCTCCACCGTCTCGTACCACGCCGAATCGCAAGGACCTAAACTACTGGAAAGAACAGCACAAGAGACACGAGATTTATACTAGTTCGGGCCACCGTTGTGGTGTAATACCCTACTCTAGTTTGTGTTGTGGTGGATTGCCTCTGGGCTGATGAAGAATAGTATGTGAAGAACAGCCTCATGAGGGTCTGTTCTTGGTTGGTGTGATGAACTGCCTGCTGGTGTCCTGCCGCCTAGCTTGAGGATCGGGTCCTATCTCTCTCTCGATTCCAATGCCGATCCTTTCTACTATGGTGGCTAGCTCTACTTATATAGACGGAGGCCCCGGGCCCTTCCCAAATATTGAGCGGAAGGGCGCCAACAATTGGCCACTTTGAAGGGGAACAGCGGTACACTTATCGTGACTAAAGTTGGTCCTCGCTGCCAAAGGCTCGTGATGACGCCGCTGGGCTCCACGATGACTCCTTCCAGCCGCTGGGGCTGGTCTTCGCCTTGTTGCACCAAAACGGATGCCTTTGCTTGATGCTCGCCGCGCTTGCCCCTTTGCACCAAAGAGGAAAGGAGGAAGTTGCGGGCTGGCGCCTCGATCGGGCGCCTCTTGGTCGCCATGGTTTGCGGCCATGGCACCTCGCGAGGTGCCCTGCCTTGAACTCTCCGCCTCGTGAGCCAGCCCGACGAGGCCGCGGCTCGAGGAAGCCCTTTGTCGTCCGCCTCATGAGGCTTGGCCTCGCGAGGGTCTTGAGCTTGTGTCGATGAAGATGGCTGTCCTGGGCCTCCTTGAGCCACACCGCAGGCCGCAGGAAGGCAAGTCTGGGACCCCTGCTCCTTAACTCCGACAGAGCCCCGGCCCATGGCGCGCCAACTTGGCCGAGCAGAGAGGCGAAGGGCAAGTGCGGCGTCAAGGGCCCTAACAGCCTGCGGCCTGGGCGACGCTGTGGCGGTGATTGACGTAAAGACCGCATCCCCACGACGCCCGGTAATCGCCTGACTCGACAAGTCCCTACATGCATGGTCAGTCATGATTACTGGTGATCATGGAGGCCGGCGGTTGGCCTTCGCCGGCTATAAATATGACGGCATGCACCCTCCCAATCTATCCTTCTTGTCTCTCCTTCTTCTCCATGGCTCCACCAAGGAAGTTCTCGGCCGCAGAGAAGGGGAAGGGCCGCCAGGTCGAATCTTCCTCTCCTCCACCCAAGCGTGGTAGAGGTCGCCCTCGCAAGCACCCCGTGGCCTCCACGGCGGTCCCCCACGGTCGTGGGGGAGGCTCTCAGCATGGCGACGAGCGGCTGGCCATGGTCGGAGGGCGTGCCCCGGCCGCGCGTCCCCTGAGGTCGCGCCTTCATGCTGCAGAAGCGCTGCCGGAGCTCATGGTGAGGGCGGAGGAGCCGCCCGCGTCCGCTTCAGCCTCCCTGCTTCCTCCCGGGTGAGCTCCAGATGGCGCCTGAGTGGCCTCTCGCTCCAAGCAGATGGCTGCCGGAGCCGGGCTCAGGAGCTTTTTGAGGTCACGCGCTGCCGGGAACCTGCTCGCCCGCGGCCGGGCAGACGTTGCCGCCAAGGTGGTCTCTACCGGCCGTGCTCCCCGCACTTCAAGTATGATGGCGACGCCACCTCTACGTGAGGGTGTTCGGGAAGGCGGCCGCATGGGGTGCTGCCTCGAGGACGACGATCATGCCGAGGACTCAGCCCGCGCTGGCGGAGAGGGCAGCGCTGGGCGGCCGGGCGCGTTCGCGACTCACGCTTCACTAGCTCTTCTTGGGTGGCGATTCTTCCAGCAGCGTCGCTGCCAGCCCCCACGCCGCTACCGCTTGGGGGTGGCAGCGGTCCGCCACGCCACGCCCGGTGAAGCGCGAGATGGAGTCCGACCGAGCCCGGAGGCGCCTGCCTTCCAAGGAGCCGCGGGCGTGCTTCACCGCTTCGCCTTTTCCTTCCTTTTCTCCCGTAAAAGGGAACAATGTGTGACTCGTATGCGCGAGGGCAACGCCATTAATTATTGTACTTTTGTTATCCCGACATCGCTCCTTCGTCAGGCGCCCATTCAAGTGAACTCCCGGCCGGGTCATGGGGGGCGACCGACCATGGCCCCTGTCAGCTAGCTGCCCGTGAGGCATGGTCGAGGGGTGCTCCACCATGACCGTGGCGTGGAAACTTGAGCGATAGGGGAACGCCATGGGGCTCCCGAGGCTTCCACCTCATGAGTCCCCGCAAGAAGAGAAATCGAGGCAGGAGGGTGAAAAAGATTGAAGAACCACGGACCAAAAAGGGGCGATAGTTTCGATAAAACTTCAAATGGGAATAACCAATCAACTGTAGAAAGCAAATGAAAAAGCTGCGTCCGGCACCTAGTCTAGACTTCGACGTCTTCTCACCAGCGTGGAGCTAAGTGCTGCTACTGGGCGTGGGAAGGAGCCCCAGGGCCTGAGGCCGGCACTCCTGAGACTCCGGGCGTAGAGCCCCAACTCATTATTACGTGAGAGTGTCACGGGCGGCGAAGCTTCACAGCATTCGCCTTCTTCACAGTGCTCCGGCCTTTCTTCCGGGAAGCAAGCTTCATGGGCGTGCCTTTCTTCACAGTGCTCCGTGCCTTCTAGAATGCGATAGCTTCACAGCGCTCGCTTTCTTCATAGGCCTGGCCTTTTCCAAACGCGACAGCTTCACAGTGCTCGCTTTCTTCACAGTTCGGCCTTTTCCAAAACGCGACAGCCTTCACAGCGCTCGCTTTCTTCATGTGTTCGGGCCTTTTCCAAAAGATGAACTTCACAGCATTCGCCTTCTTCACGTGCCTGTGGCCTTTTCCAAAAAGATGAACTTCACAGTGCATTTGCCTTCTTCATGTGCTCGTGGCCTTTTCCAAAAGATGAACTTCACACGCACTCGCTTCTTCACAGTGCTCAGGCCTTTTAGGGGTAGAACCTCCTGAGGTGCTGGATGTTCCACGCTGCTCAGATAGGTACTCCTCTTGAGTATCCAAGCGCACGAGCAAGGCCTGGAAACATGAACAACCTTGAATGGGCCTCCCACATGGGAGAGAGCTTATGCAGTCCCTCCTCGAAAGGACCTGCTGAGCACGAGGTCTCCTACCGAGAGTTCTGGGGCGGATATTGCGGCAGGGTATCGCCGAGTGCCTCGCTGGTACCTTGCCGCCGCAGCAAAGATTCGACGGCGCCTCCCCAAAGACAAGAGCCGCCCTCGCATGGCGCCCCGCAGCGCTTTCATCGAACGCCAGACTCAAGGTGGATCGACGCTGACTCGTGAGGGAGGACCGCTGGCTCAGAGACCAGGAGAAGGGGGTCTCTAGTTGGCTTGGTCGCTGCAGCGGATGGACCACAACACGGATGGAAGCTCGCCGCACCAGCCTCGCCGCAGCTTCCAGCTTTTTCTTGAACGCCCCGGTCTTGAGGCCTCTCAGACCTTCGTGATTTTCCCGCCGCCTGCCTATTGCTGCGGGGTGCGCCACCGGCGTGCGAGCATATCTGCATCCCAAGGTTAGCGCAGACGCTTTAAAAGGTTACCGTGAACCGCGAACCGCTGTCGGTGATGATGCGGTTCGCACCAACCGCCTCATGATGCCCTTGATGAACTTGACCGCAGTAACCGGCGGGATGGCGCGACGGCCTCGACTTCGCCCACTTGGTGAATTTGTCCACGGCGACGAGGTAGCGATAGCTCTCGGGCGCCCGAGGAAACGGGCCGTAATGTCCAGCCCCAACCGCGAACGCCAAGTGAGGGGATGGTTTGCGCACTTCCCGCAGCCGGTGGATCTGCTTGCGGAATTGGCAAGCCTCGCAAGCCTTCACGAAGTTCGATGGCGCTATTGAGCGCCGTGGGCCAATAGAAACCATCGCGAACGCCTTTGCCGATAAGGGTCCGTGATGATGAATGGTGCCCACAATCTCCGCCATGTATATTCGCCAGCAATTTCCCCTGCTCCTCGGTGATGCAACAAGGATACGCCTGCTCGGTCGCTTCCTAGAGAGTTCTCCATCCATGATGCTGATGCCGGGCTTGCCGCGCCACACGCCTCGCCTCCTCCTCCTTCTCCGCAAAGCCCCATGCGTTATGTAGCTCTTGAGCCCGTGATCCAGCACTCCTCTTGAGGTTCCATTGTCGAGCAGGCGTGCCCTCGAGGCCGGGCCACACGCCGGGCTCCCGAGGCTGGTGGCTGAGGAGCTCCTCCCGTTGTGCTGGCTTGATAACAGCGGCAGGGCTGAGGGCTTGAAGAGTCGCTCTCAAAGACGCCTGCCCTGGGGTAACCTCCTGAGGCTCGCTTACGATGTCGCCGGCCTCTTGATTGGTGCCACAAGGCACGGCTGCAGCTCCAACCCCTGTAACTGTTTCTCCATCCCGCACTCCGCAAGGTAGGCTTCCATCTGCTCATCTCTTGGCTCATACACCTTGTTGGAGAAATTGACGAGGAGCTGTGAATCGCCTTGATGGTAAGGTGCTCACCCCTGTGGTAGCGGCAGCCTGCACTCCGCTATCGCCCCTCGATTCTGCTATGTTGTTGGAGACCTTCTCGCCATGCCGAAACAGAGCTACACGGCATAGTAGAGCTTGTCCCGAAGGGAGATATGAGTACTCGCCCCAGCCCCAGCGCCTGTCCGAGAACGCCCGTCAAGTACATGACCTAACCTTCCGGGCGCCGCCCCGGGAGAGGGACTGATCTCGCCGCCCCGAGGCCCGGTAAGCTTCGTCCATTCGCCACGAATCTGCCAAATATGCCCCTTGATGACTCTGGGTCGATCGAACTCGAGCTAGAATGCTTGCAGCTCATCGTTCCACTCGGCGACCCTTCCAAATTGAAAGTTAGCTCCTAAGCACCCTCTAGGGGTATGCCAAACAACCTTGATTGATGACCCTGAAGTAGTGCCGCAGCTTTGCGCCAAGCCACCAACAGTGTGAGGAGGAGCTTCATGCATGGGGTACCATGCCCTCGATTCCGTGAACACGGTGCTGGTACACCGGTGTTCGACGAGGTTGGGGGCGCTGTGCTGGTGGCGCCTTCCGAAGCTGTGGTGCCTCCCGAGGCGATGGCGCCCGAAGCCGGGTGCTCGGATGGGAGGCCTCCCCTCTTTGGTGCGCCTCGCTTGACGGCTGATCTTCTTCCATTGTGGTGTCAAGGCTCGCTAGTTCCTTCCGGTTCGGTCTTGCCTTAGCTCGGGTGGCCGCTGGTTTTGGCTCGACGCCTCCCCCTAACTCGCCACTAAAGCAGCGCTTAGCAGAGTAGGGAGTGGCGGCGAGGTAGAGTACCAAGGGCCTCGAGGGCATGGGGCCACCATCACCGGAGGGCTGGTCAGTACCTCTTGAGGTCTTGAAATGCTTTGTCGGCCTCTTCACCCAATCAAGGGCCCTTTTTTCATCACCGGAAGAAAGGCAGCGCCCGCTTTCCCCAATCGGGAGATGAAACGCCCAGCACTACGCGCCTGGAGGTTCTCAGATCTCCCCGAGGGTCTTCGTGGCCTGCATGTCTTCCACCGCTTGACCTTTTCGGTTGGCCTCGATGCCCTCGGTGGGACAGAGGAAACCTGTGAGCTTGCCCGAGGGAACTCCAAACACACACTTCTCCGGGTTGAGTCGCAGCTCACTGCTGAGGCTTGGCAAGGTTTCTTCCAGTGTCTTGTATAAAGGTCTGGACTCATGAGACTTCACCACGATGTTGTCGACGATGCTCCACATTCTTCCCGAGCTGTGGTCCCAAGGTGATGTCCATGAGTCGCCGGAAGGTTGCCCTTACGCTATGCAACCCGAATGGCATGCGTGTATAGCAGTATACTCCACACGGGTTAGGAAGGCTGTCTTCCATGTCTTCCACCGCCATCTTGATTTGGTGATACCCGAAAAGGCGCCCAAGAAGCACAACAGGTCACACTCGGCGTGGAATCGACGATCCGGTCGATGCGTAGGGAGCGGAAACGGATCCTGCGGCATGCTTTGTTGAGGTTGGTGAAGTCGGCACACATGCGCCCTTTCCTCCCTTCTTTGGTACCACCACGGGTTGGCCAGCCAATCTGGTATCGACCGCGAATAACCCCCGCTGCTTCTATCTTGGCGGGTCTCTTGGACGATGAAGGCCTGCTTTTCGGACTGCCTCCTCGCTTCGCTTCACTAGACGCACGCTAGGGCACACGCTGAGGTGGTGCTCGATCACGCCCATGGAATCCCCGCCAGCTGATCGGGCTCCCTGCTAACACCTTCTTGTTCGCACGCAGAACTTGACAAGGGCTTCTCCTGCTCGGCTCGAGGTTGGCGCCTATGGTGAAGGTGGCGTTGTGGACCCGCCTCATCGACGGGTATCTCGCTGGTCTCCGCTTTGTCTTGAGTGAACAACTTCTTCTTCTTGGTCGGGCGTAGCTCCCCTTGGGCTTGGGGCTTCAGATCGGGCGGGTCAGGCGGCGGCATATCTTGAGGGTGAGCCAGAAGGCCAGAAGCGCACCTTCAAGATCCCCAGCGCCGTGAGGACGCCGCTGCCCTGCATCTTCATGAGGTTGTACCTGGTGGGTTGCGCCATGAATTTGGCCAATGCTGGATAGCCAAGGATGGCGCTAGGGGAGGCCGATGGGGCGATGTCGGTCGCACCAATTCCGCGGCGGAAGTTGTCTTAGGTGCCAAGGTCACCGAAGCCGGATTTGCCCTGCGAGTTGGATGACCCTCCCACGCCTCAAAAAGGCCGGCCTGGGCAGCAGCCGCCTCGGGTATGCAGAGGAGGTTGAAGGCCTCGACTAAGAGTACGTTGAGGCGGGCGCCGCCGCCGATGAGGGTCCCGTGACGGCGACCGCAGATGGTAGGTGTGCAGTAGCAGGGGAGCGCACCGAGCCGCCGAGTTGGCGGGTGGTCTTGAGAGTCGAAGGTCAGCCCGCCGATGACTCTGCTCGCTTGAGGGAGCCTCGCCGCGGGGAGGCGGCGCCGACCCGTGGACGAATGTCTTGACATGGCGGCGGAAGGCGGCGCCGCGAGCCGCCGAGGAGGGCCGCGACGAGTGGGGGGAGCGGCGCGAGGGGCGGGCGGCAGGGAGCCGCGCGCCCTCCCATGAGGTCGCCGAGGAGCGCAGGACGATAGCTTGCTGCCCGGCTTCGCCGGGCCGATGGCGGTGTTGACGGAGGTGACGGGAACGACGAGGGCGCCCGCCGACGGGAGCTGTCTGGGCAACATGGGAGGCGAGGGCGCTCGGGCGCTGGCGCGGCTCGACGGGCGCCGATATGGTTGCGTGGTCGGGAAGAACGAGGCGATTTAAAGGCAGATTCCAGCGACTCTACCGGGCGCGCCTAATGTCGGATTTCGGGTTCCGCACCTTAAGGTTCAACTCGGGCGCGGCGGAGATCCAACCTCCACCGCCTCGCACTCGCCAATCGCAAGGACCTAAACCATCGGAAAGAACAGCACAAGAGACACGAGATTTATACTAGTCCCGCCACCGCTAGGTGTAATACCCTACCTAGTTTGTGTTGTGGTGGATTGCCTCTGGGCTGATGAAGAATAAGATAGGAAGAACAGCCTCGCGAGGGTCTCTGTTCTGGTTGGTGTGATGAACTGCTCTGGTGTCCCGCCGCCTAGCTTGAGGATCGGGTCTCTATCTCTCTCTCGATTCCCAATGCCGGATCCTTTCTACTATGGTGGCTAGCTCTACTTATATAGACGAAGGCCCCGGCCTCTTCCCAAATATTGAGCGGGAAGGGCGCCAACAATTGGCCACTTTGAAGGGGAACAGCGGTACACTTATCCCGACTAAAGTTGGTCCTCGCCGCCAAAGGCTCGTGATGACGCTTTGGGCTCCATGATGACTCCTTCCAGCCGCTGGGGCTGGTCTTGGTCTTGTTGCACCAAAACAGATGCCTTTTGCTTGATGCTCGTCCGCGCTTGCCCCTTTGCACCAAAGAGGAAAGGAGGACGAAGCTGGTCGGGCGCCTCGACCGGGCGCCTTGGTCGTCATGGCTTGAGGCCATGGGCACCTCGCGAGGTGCCCTGCCTTGAACTCCCACGCCTCGTGAGCCAGCCTCGACGAGGCTGCGTGCTCGAGGAAGCCCCTTGTCGCCCCGCCTCATGAGGCTTGGCCTCGCGAGGGTCTTGAGCTTGTGTCGATGAAGATGGGCTGTCCTGGCCTCCTTGAGCCACGCCAGGCTGCAGTGTGCAAGTCTGGGGACCCCCGTTCCCAGAACGCCGACATTCATCACTCCGTTTCGAGCCTTCTACTATGCATCTATGCCATTTGGGCTCAAGAGTGCCCAGGCGACTTATCAGCGGTGTGTACAGAACTGTCTCCACGATCAGATTGGACGCAATGTTCATGCTTATGTGGATGATATCATGGTTAAATCCAGAGAGAAGGAAACCTTGATAGCTGATCCAAAGGAGACCTTTGACAATCTCCGGGTTTACAAGATGATGCTTAACCCGGACAATTGTGTGTTTGGCGGTCACCGTTGCTTTTGGGTTTCGGTTTCCAACAGAGGTATTGAAGCTAATCCGAGAAGATCAAGGTGATTACCTTTGGCTAAGCCGGAGTGCATCAATGATGTTCTCGCGATTGGCGGGTCGCTACATCGCTTTAAGCCGCTTTATAAGCCGTTAGGGAGAAGGCCTTGCCATCAGACGATGATGAAGAAAATGTACACTTGTCTCGAGTGAGGCTGCTAATGCTGCCTTTGAGGATTTAAAGAGACAGCCATCCGAGCCTCCGCTCTTGCGGCTCCCATTGATAGAGAACCTTGCTATTATATGTGGCTGCTAACTCACGTGCCGCCGTTGTTGCAATCGTGGTGTAGCGCAAGGAGGCCGGGCAAGGAGCATCCGTTCAACGGGCCGGTTTACTACATCGAGGTGCCTATTGAGTCTAAGCAAAGGTATCCACATTGGCGTAAGCTTGTTTATGGGGTATTCATGGTGTCTGAAGCTGAAGCAATATTTCCAAGGTCACCCTATCACTGCAGGAGTTCTCGCCCTTGGGAGACATCATCCGCATAGAGAGGCCACAGGATCAGTCGCCAAGTGGGCCATCGAGCTGGGTCTCATGGCTTGAAGTACATGCCGCAGATCGCTATTAAGTCTCAAGCCCCGTGGACTTTATCAACGATCGACAGAGCTGCGTAAACTTGAGGAGAATCCGATAACACATATTGACTATTCACTTTGATGGGTCCAGCAATTGAAGGCTCAGGGCTGAGTCGATTAACTTCCTCGAGGTGACAAATTTTGTTATGTGTTCCGCTCATGTTTCCTTGTACTAATAATGCAGCTGAATATGAGGCCTTGCTCCATGGTCTTCTGGACGCCAAAGAGATGAATCTGAGCCGGGTAAGGTGCTTGGGCGACTCAGATCTCGTGGCTCAACAGTGTCGTGCAAGTGGGACTCCAAGGATCCCTCATGGTGGCTTACCGTCGAAGTTGATGTTGTGGCTGGGCATTTCAAGGATTATCAAGTGGAGCACGTTGATCGAAGGAAGAATGAGGCGGCTGATGCTTGAAGCCGCCCTGGGTCTCAGCAGAAGCCGGTGCCACCTAACACCATTTTGATGTTTTGTATAATCCTTCGTTAAGTTACCCACAGAGGAAGATTTAGCTGTTCCACACCTGTATACTTGGTGGCGGCTTTCACGCCATCCTCGATTGGACAAAGGCCATATTTGGCTTATATGACCCGGGAGAGTTGCTTGAGGATGAGACTCGGTGAGACAAATCATCCGGTGATCTAAATCCATGACAATTGTTCATGGTGAGTTGCATCATCGGAGTGTCACTGGGGCGTTTCAACATTGTGTGTCACCTGCGGAGGGTCAAGAAATACTTCGTGAGATCCATGAAGGGGATTGCGGTCATCATGCCGGGTCAAAATCTCTCGTGGCCAAGGCTTTCCCTCACGGTTTCTATTGGCTGACGGCTCACACTGACGCGAAGGATCTGGTCAGTAAATGTGACGGTTGTCAGAAATTCTCACGACGAGCTCATGTGCTGGCTCAAGAATTGAGGATGATTCCAATTACTTGGCCGTTTGCAGTCTGGGGACTTGATATGGTCGGGCCCTTCAAAAGGTCCAAGGATAAAAAGACACATCTCCTGGTGGCAGTGGATAAATTTACAAAGTGGGTTGAAGCAGAGCCGGTCAGTAAGTGTGATGCAGCCACGACGGTTCAGTTCATGAAAAAGGTGATCTTTCGTTTTGTTTTTCCACACAGCATCATAACTGACAATGGCACTAATCTTTCTAAAGGTGCCATGGAAGACTTCTGTCAACGAGAACATATCCGTCTTGATGTTTCAGCAGTTGCTCACCGTCAATCCAATGGTCAAGCAGAAAGAGCCAATCAGGAGATCTTGAAAGGTATAAAACCCCGGCTCTTGGTCCCCTTATAGCGGACGCCGGGTTGTTGAGTAGAGGAGTTACCTTCTGTGATTTGGAGCATCAACACTACACCCAACAGATCTACGGGTTATACACCTTTCTTCATGGTGTACGGAGCAGAGGCGGTCCTACCAAGTGACATCCGTCATGACTCGCCCCGAGTGGCGGCTTACATTGAGACTGACAATGAACAAGCTCACAGATGTACTTGACTTGTTGGATGAAGAGCGAGACTTGGCAATAGCCCGCCGGGCGATTTACCAGAAGACTCAACGCCGCTACCACAGCCGCCAGTTAGATCCAGATCCCCTTGGGAAGGACCTTTGTGGTCAAGAAGAATCAACAATGGGTCATACTACCTTATCGATGTTCGAGAGCACAAAGACTCACGTAAGTCGGAGGAGGAGACCCGCGGCCGTGGAATATCGCTCATCTTCGCCTTATTATACTTGAGCCACCGCCTCTCAAGATGTACATATTTCAACGATGTATATATTATGAAAAGTAATAAAGTAGGACCTCTGTCCTTTTTCCTACCCACAAAAGCTTATATGTCTTTCTTATCATATTGTTTAAACAATCAATAGGAAGCGGATCATATTTGAATCCGGCTTTCCCTTTGGTCCGGCTTATGATCATATCTGAATCTAGCCATGGTCGCTTGGGGACTTCCTTCAAACATAGGTCGATCCCAACCAAAGAGAACATAGTTGTCGATACTCACTTGATCGGCATAATGCCAAAACAACTAGGGGGCTTCTTGATCATATCTGAATCATAGCTTAACCCCTTTGGGTCTGACGTGGATCGTATTCAAATCAGCCTCATTAACAACTCTTATGGTCACTTGGGGCTTCCTCGTTCAAACATAGGTCGTATTCAAACCTAAGAGAACATAGCTGTCGATACCCACTTGATCGGCATCGCCAAAGCCACTGGGGGCTATATGATCGTATCCGAATCTTAGGTTAACCCCTTTGGAACGGTTTTCTGATCGTATTCGAATCAGAAGCCTTTAATTTTGTTCTATTGTTCATCACCCTTTGCAATCTCAAGTATTTGATTATTGTGAGATCATTTTGAAAGCTCTTTTTGGGTGGTCTGTATTCCACCGGTTTAATATTGATCAAGTAAAACTGTTAGTGCATAAACAATCATTATATGTGCCAGATTTCAGGAATAATAAAGTTTATCCTCATTGTCCGGGTCACATAAGCCGACAAGGTAATCAAAGGATCACAATGTAACGCCCTCGATGCGGCTATATATCCCACGTGTCGAAGCATGACTTAGAGGCATAACCGCATTGAAAGCAATGCTGCAAGTGAGGTAATCTTCACACAACCCATGTAATACATAAGGGAAAGAGATACATAGTTGGCTTACAGTCGCCACTTCACACAATACATAAATAAACATCCATCATCCAGATTACACTCAAGGTCCGACTATGGAACCAAAATAAAAGGAGACTACCCCAAATGCTACATTGATCCCCGATCGTCCCAACTGGCTCCACTATCGATCATCAGAAAAGACACATAGTAACGCACCACGCCTCGTCGAACTCCCACTTGAGCTCGGCTTGCGCCATCCAAGACCGCATAATCGGCACTGCAAATGTTTTGGTAGAATCTGAGTCACGGGACTCAGCAATCTCACACCCACGAGATCAAGACTATTTAAGCTTATAGGAAGGACAGAGTAGTGAGGTGGAGCTGCAGCAAGTTTACTCAGCATATATGGTGGCTACATTCGCAAAAGAGAGTGAGAAGAGAAGCAAGGCATGGTCGAAGCTAGTAGCGATCAAGAAGTGATCCTGAACTACTTACGCCAAACATAACTCCAACATCAGTGTTCACTTCCCTGACTCACGAGAAGAGACCATCACGGTTACACACGCCGTTGATGTGTATTAATTAAAGACAACTTCGGTTTTCTACAACCGACATTAAAAAATTCCCATCTGCCTCATAACCGCGGCACGGCTTTCAAAAGATAATACCCCGCAGGGTGTCCCAACTTAGCCCATTATAAGCTCTCACGGTCAACTAAGGATATTCCTTCTACTGAAGACCCAATCAGTCTCGAATCCCAGACTACAAGACATTTCGACAATTGTAAACAAGACCAGAAGACCACCCGACCAGGCCGACAAATCCCGATAGGAGCTGCACATATCTCGCTCTCGTGGCACACCGGATAAGCGGTTGACAGTACCAACGTGACCTGTTGCTAAGGGACGGTCCCAAGACGGTGTTTAGTTTGGACCAACACTGGAGGAGCGCCGTCCCGGGGTTAATAAAGATGACCCTCGGCTTATGAAACCCGGGGAAAAGGCTTAGGTGGCAAATGGTAAAACCAAGGTTGGGCCTTGCTGAGGAGTCTTATTCAAAGCGAACTGTCAAGGGGGTCCCATAAATCACCCAACCGTAAGGAACGTGAAATCAAGGAACATAACACCGTATGACGGAAACTAGGTGGCAAGAGTGGAACAAAACACTGCATAAGGCCGAGCCTTCCACCCTTTACCAAGTATATAGATGCATTAATTAAACAATAGATATTGTGATACCCCAACAAGTAAACATGTTCCAACAAGGAACAACATCTCCATGTTCCAACAAGGAACAAACTTCATCTTCACCTGCAACTAGCAACGCTATAAGAGGGGCTGAGCAAAGCGGTAACATAGCCAATCAACGGTTTGCTAGGAAAGGATGGTTATAGGTTTGACATGGCAATATGGGTGGCATGATAAGCAAGTGATAGGCATCGCAGCATAGGCATAGCAAAAGAGCGAGCATCTAGCAAGCAAAGATAGAAGTGATTTCGAGGGTATGGTCATCTTGCCTGCAAAGTTCTCAGAGTTGTCGAAAGCTTGATCCTCGTAGAAGCTCTCAACAGGTTCCTCGCTCACGCATTCGCCTCCGGCTCTACCCAAAGCAAGAACACAAACAATGGAACCACAATAAATCACGGGCGATGCACAAACAACATGATGCAATACATGTCATGATATGCGAGATGAGATGCAATGCATATGCATGCTCCGAAGGAAAATGATGAACCAGGCATCAACTTGGCAAAGGTGAGATGATTTCGTTGAAATCGATATAGAGATCACCGAATCGGATTCACGGTTTGCAAATGACAAGCAAAACAAGAATGGCACAAATCTGCCATTAACAAAGATGATACCACATAGCAAGCATCAAGAAATTAAGCTATCGCACCCCAAACGTACTCAACAAAGCATATGGCAGTGATCTACTCAAGATGCTTGACAAAAGATGAACACTGAGCTATGGCTAATTCACATCATAACAGGTCCAAACAAGCATGGCAAAAGTGCAAAATATATCAGCTTCACAGACTTAGTGAAAATATCAACATGGCGTAAACAAAGATCGTGAAGCAATGTTCGTGAGCAAGCAAACAACATGCTACAGGAACTTATAATAGCAAAACAAGACATGGCATGAATCTACTAAAAGCCTAGAACAAAAGTCCCTTACTGACCATGGGCCAAAGAGGATCAGAAGATATGATGGCACCCATGTAAACATAGCAAGTTTCGTTAACAGATTCAGCAAACGGGTCATGACAAAAACAGATAACAAGTAGGCATGTTTAAGAGCTCGATGCACTCACTACAGAGCATTACATGATAAACTAAGCATACATCCATCAAGAAGACATGTCATAGAAGCTACACATGGCAAGAACAACATCATAGCATACACTGATCAACTACAACAACCTTGGAAAATTTGAATAACATGTAAACAATCTGCCAGGAAACATTTTATAGCAAACGTAGAGCTCGATTTACTCAAGCTATGGAACTCCATAAATGCAAACAAGGACATGGATGGATAGAGCGTAACCATATGTTCCAAACATCCTTACTGAAGTATCTCAAAATATGCATGGATCTCTCTGTAGCATCAAGTTTACATGGCATAAAAATATCAGCAAAACAGGGCTGAAATCAGCAACATCATGAAGCCTAGTTTGCATGCTTGTGCTAGTCACCACAAACATCACAAAAATACATGGCATACACCCCTGTAAATATGGCATGGCATATTACAAAACACATGTAGGACTCAAGTTCATAGGGTGCACACATCAATCATGACAAAAATGACAAAAGTGCATGTTCTGATGAGAATCGGAAACTAACATCACATAGCCCTCTTCTAACAGTATTTCGGGCATCAAGACGAGCTCAAATGAAAATGATGCAATGAGAGTAAATGATTTACTCATCGAGACGAACATTTCGGTATGCTACACGCCCAATACGGAGACACGGGTGCAAAGTTATGATGCAATGAACATGCAACAAAAATATGACAGGAAAATGACTGGAAACGGGGGGAGGAGAAGTCAACCCTTCTCAGATCCGATCGGATCCGACTACGCGCGGGTCGAGGCGTCACCGGGGACCAAGTAAAGGTGCCGGATACGTCTCAGCTCAGCTTGAAAGGGAATGTGTTTCTAGGGAATCGTACTTTTGATTCTCAGCTAAAGCCCACCCTTGTAAAATAGCATCTACTTATGATCCGCCTAATTTGCATTCTTATGATCCGCCTCACAATATGATAAGAAATAATCCACCCAGGAGCAAAAACCAGCGGGAGCTCGGGGCCGGGGAGGAGAGGCCAGGGCGGCCGGAGGCGGGGCCGCGCGGGCGCGGCGACGGCGCGGGGTAACGCGCGCGTCCCGGCGCGGGCGCCGGCGATCGGAGGGCGCCGGGCGGCGGCGATCATGGGCGGCGCGGGCGACGGTCGGGCGAGGCGGAGGGACTGTGGGGCGGGCGGGCGCTGCCGGCGCGTGGCGCGCTGGCGGAGGGCGCGCGGGCGGCGAACGGGCTGGGCCTCGACGGCCTCGCGTCTGCTGGGGCGGGGCGAATCGGGTCCATCCCGGGCACGGGGCAGCCTGCGATTCGCCGGTGGCGCTGGCGATTGTCCGCCGTCTGGATTTCGTCCGGCGGCGTGAAGGGAGCGGGGAGACTAGGGTTTCGTCCGGATTTCGGGGAAGGGATCTATATTTATAGGTAGAGGGAGCTAGGAGACTCCAAATGAGGAGCGGTTTTCGCCCACATGATCGTGATCGAACGGCGATGGACATGGAAGTGACTTAGATGGGTTATTGGGCTGTTTTGAAGGGGTGTTGGACTGCAACCCAAAAGAGGCCTTCATGTTACCCGTTAACTGCTGAGTATCAAACGACTCCAAATGGCTCAAACTTGACAGTGGTCTACCGTGGTGTACCAAGGCCACTTGACAAACCTCGTCCATTCCGAGAAAGTTTAGTACCCGCCACTAAAAATGTAAAAGGGGACGCCGGGGACATAGGAGTGCCGGATTGCAAAACGGACAACGGGAAAATGCTCGAATCATGAGACGAACACGTATGCAAATGAGATGCACATGATGACATGATATGAGATGCATGACATTGAAAAATGCAAAATGAAGAAAACCCAACTACGGAGGGAATATCATATCACAATGCCGAAAATGGCAAGAGTTGGAGTTACAAATATGGAAAGTTACATCCGGGTGTTACAACACTCCACCACTACAAGAGGATCTCGCCCCGAGATCTAGGACCGAAAGAACTCCTGATATTCGAACGGAGGTGATCCTCGCCCCTGTGGCTTCTCGGTCGGAATGGTGTGACCACTTCACTTTCAAGAATTTGGTTGACTTGTTGCAGTCTTGCGCCGGTTTCTTCAAGAATAGCAACGGGTGCTCATGATAAGAGATATCTTCTTGGAGGTCAATTTCTTCGTTGATAGTGCGCCAGAGTCTTGAAGCACTTGCGGTTGTGACACGTGAAACACATCGCACACGTCGCCGGGTTGAACGGAAGCTCGTTGATAGGCTAGATCGCTTTTTGCCAATGATCTTGAAAGGACCCACGATCTAGGGAAAGCTTCCTTGATACCGGGTTTACGAGTGCCTTTCATTGAGAGATGCGAGGTAGACATGGTCTTCGATTTCAAAAGCCACATCACGGTGCTTGTCATCATAATAGTTTTCCGCGCGATTATGCGCTGCTTTGAGATTCTCACAAATGACTTTGCACATTTCTTCGCTTCGTGGATCAAGTCGCTACAAGAAGTTGGCGCTCACCTGTCCTCGACCAATTGAGAGGAGTACGCACTTTCTCGCCATAGAGAATTTCAATGGGGCCTCGCCTCAACTCGCTTGGAAGCTGTTGTTGTAGGAGAACTCGCATATGGAAGACAATCTTCCCACTTCATACCAAGGAAATGACACAAGCCCCGAGCATATCTTCAAGGATTTGATTGACTCGCCGACTTGGCCACTTGTTTGAGGATGGAAAGCTGTGCTGAAACGAATGTTGGTGCCTATGGCCTTCCTCAAAAGAATCCCAAAACTTGAGGTGAAGATGCTTCCACGGTCTCAAGAGATCAATTGTGGAATTCCATGCAAGGAGACAATTCGAGGTGTATAGTTCTCGCCAACCGAGCTGCTGTGATAGATTCTTTGATAGGAAGGAAATGAGCCACTTTAGTAAGCTTGTCAATGACAACGAAGATAGCATCATTTCCACGCTTGACTTAGGAAATCCAACCACGAAGTCCATTTCGATATGATCAAACTTCCATTCTGGAATAGCAAGAGGTTGGAGGAGACCAGCTGGTCGTTGGTGTTCTGCTTTCACTCTTCTCGCAGACATCACACTCATTCACGAATTGAGCAATTTCGCTCATTCGATTCCACCAATATGACTGCTTGAGGTCATGGTACATCTTTGTACTTCCAGATGAATGGATAGAAGAGAATTGTGCGCCTGCTCATAATGACTTTACATAGATCACCCTTGGAACCACAATCCGTCCTCAAGAAAAGAGTATCTTTGTCATCAATGTGGAAGCACTTGTATTTGAATGCCCTTGTCGATACCACGCTTCACCTTTTTCACCATGGTATCCAGGAGTTGAGCCTCACGAATTTGGTCTTCCAAAGTAGGAGAGACTAAGAGGTTGGCAAGAAAGCTTGAGGAACAACTTGAAGATTCAGCTTATGGAAAGCTTCACAAAGGTCCGTTGAAGGGCTTGAGGATTAAGTCTGCAATAAGCCTTCCTGCCAAAGCATCTGCAATGACATTGGCCTTGCCTCGAGTATATTCAATACTTGGGTTGTACTTTTGAATCATTTCACCCATCGAGTTTGCCTCGAGGTTGAGGTTGGGTTGAGTGAAGATATACTTGAGACTCTTGTGATCGGTGAAAATGTCCACTTTCCTTCCCAACAAGAGATGTCTCCATGTTATTAATGCATGGACAACCGCCGCCAACTCAAGATCGTGAGTGGGTAGTTCTTTCGCTGGGCTTCAACCGATGAGAGGTATAGGCCACAACTTTCTTCTCTTGCATTAACACAAAGACCGAGACCTTGAAGAGAAGCATCACGTAAAACTTCAATGGCTTGGATTCATCAGAGGAGTCAAGACAGAGCTGTGACGAAGTTTCTTTGAGAGTATTGAAAGCAACGCCACACTCGTGAGACCGATATACTTCACATGCTTCGAGGAGGTTGGAAAGAGGCTTTGCAATCTTAGAGAAGTTCTCAACGAATCTTCGCAATAGCTTGCAAGTCCAAGAAAATCAAGTCGCTTGACATTCCGAGGAGGTTCCCATTTCACAACCGCGACACCTTCTCGGGTTAACAGCGATGCCCTTGGCGGAGATGATATGACCAAGGTAAAGAACTTCATCAAGCCAAAATTCACATTTGCAAAATTCGATAGAATTGATGCTCTAAGCTTGTCGAGCACCAATCGCAAATGTTTGGCATGATCCTTCTTATTCTTGGAGAAGACCAAAATATCATCGAGATAGACCAAGACGAATTCATTGGTGTAGGGGTTGAAGATGAAGTTCATCATTGGAGAGAATGATGGAGGAGCATTGACAAGGCCGAAAGACATGACAGTATATTCATAAGAACCAAAACTTGTTCTGAATGCTGTCTTGGGAATATCTTGTGCACGAATGCGAATTTGATGATAACCCATATGAAGGTCAAGCTTGGAGAACACTTTAGCACCTTTGAGTTGCTCGAAAAGCTCATTGATGTTGGGAAGTGGATACTTGTTCTTGATTGTCTTCTTATTCAATGGACGGTAATCGACACAAAGTCGGTCTATGCCATCCTTCTTCTGGACAAAAAGAACTCCACAACCCCATGGAGATGAACTCGGTTTTATCAAACCCAGACGCTCTTGTTCATCGAGCTGTTTCTTCAATTCTTTCAGCTCATTAGGTCCAAGCTTGTATGGACGCTTGAAAACGGGTTCCGTGCCAGGCTCAAGATCGATAACGAATTCAACTGGCTGGTGAGGAGGCATTCCTGGAAGCTCTTCTGGAAAGACATCTTGATACTCACAAACGACTGGAATCTGAGAGATAGCATTCAACTCGCCCTTCTCATTGAGAGAAAACAACCGGATGGTTTCATCACGAAGCGCATAGATGATCACATCCTCAAGAGTGAGTCAATTGATTTCCCGCAGCACAATCAAGCTGAGCTTTGTGCTGAGAAAGCCACCCATCCCGAGAATTAGATCAATATCCGAGTCACCAAGGACAAATGGTTTAGAAAGAAATCTATAGTCGCCCATCTTGATAGAGACATCATGAACTATTGATTTGGTTTCATTGACTTCCCGGAGAAACAACACCCAAAGGTTTATCCAGTAAGACCAAGTAAAATCATTCTTTGCAAAGAACGATCTTGACATGAAACAATGCGATGAACCAAGATCAAATAAAACTTTTGCAGAATATCATTAATCGAAGATTACCCATAATCACATCAAGAATCTCCGCTTGAGCTGCATTCATCATGTTCACCTTTGCGCACTTGGGATTATGCTTGACCACCGCATTGCTGGAAGATCTCACAGAGGAGGAGGCGGAAGGCGCTTTTGGTTGAAGCATTTGTTCGCTAGTGACCTTTCTCCGACATTTGTTGCAAGTCACCTCCGAGAGCGGACGGTGATAAGGAGCATTTGACCTTGGAGCTTGAGAATTTGACTTGTTCTCGATAGCTGGGTTGGGCGGTGGAAGATCCACGACCACCCGAGTTCTTCTCTGATAAGGCCGACGGAACGGAGGAGGAGGAGGCAACCAAACTTCGCCGCTTAGCTGCCACTTGAGAGGAAGAAGAAGACTGAACTGCATCCCCGATTCTCTTCTTAGAAGCCTCACATTTGAGCTGGGCAGCTTCTTGCTTCAAAGGCCATGTTGTAGAATTCATCATACTTTTCTCGCTCAAAAGCACGAGAGCTAATTGCAGATCTTCTCCGAGACCACCTCCAATTGATAGATCATACTCTTTTCATCGTGGACGCCTTGCTTAGCGGGCGAGCGAAGTTTCTCGAACTGGATATTGTATTGATACAAAGACATGCCGCCTTGCTTGAGATTGCGGAACTCCTCACGCTTGCTCTCAACAACACTTTTCGGAATGTGGTGAGCTTTGAAGTCTCGGCGAACTCATCCTGTAATTACACGACCTCCTTTGGAATCTTTGTATTGTCGATACCACTCGCAGCTTGGTCCTTGAGTTGAAACGAAGCAAACTTGACAAAGTCCTCGTGTCCGACATTGCTACATTCAAAATGTTTGCAGATGTCCACAAGCCAATCGTCGTGTCTCTGTGGCCTCGGCACAAAAGCTTAAAGACTTCGCCGATTAGCGAGGAACCGATTGAGGGTAGCAAAGTGCGGCTGGTTGTTGCCTTGGCCTTGATTTCCTTGGTTGCCTTGCCCTTGGGTACGCTTCTGCAAGAGTTGCAAAATCATCTCGAGCATTTGCGCTGGTGGCTGCCATGATAGTTGCCATGCCTCCGAGGCGGAGGTGGAGGTGGAGGGTTCGATCGACTCCCATCATTGCATTCCGGATTCGACGCATTATGGAGCCATCCTCAAGAGGGTGACATCCGTTAGCACTTTGATAGACAGATAGACAAGTTGAATCAACGGATAGAAATTGCAACATATAGTCTTCACAATAAACATTTGAACAAGGATGAACGAATGAATTCCAAAGTTAACATCACACGCCCATTAAGGTGAGAAGCCACTTGATTAAGGGTTGATGAAAAAATAACAAGGTACGATCGAACAAATTAAGTGGT
This sequence comes from Aegilops longissima, assembly GCA_021605205.1. Classification (NCBI taxonomy): domain Eukaryota; kingdom Viridiplantae; phylum Streptophyta; class Magnoliopsida; order Poales; family Poaceae; genus Aegilops; species Aegilops longissima. The sequence continues at coordinate 484,669,843 of CM038680.1, forward strand.
AAGGATTACCCAATCACAAACCAAATATCTCAAGGGAAGAAATGCTAAGAGCTACTTGAATCCCACCTATAAACTCCCAAACTTTCTTTTATGCAACTGTGTTGGGGACAGGGACACAAAATATATCACCCAAACTAACAATACCTAGATCCAGCTGTATCCATCCACAACACATAACCAAGAAACCTCGAAATCGTGGTACCGACCTTCAAAAGCATCCGTTATAATGAAGTCATGGCAATACTCCCGAGCTCGCCTCAAGATCGGGTTATCGGGTTATCTCACCAACAACTGATAAAAGAGATTTTCGATGTCGGCAAAGCTCGTATTCCAAATCTGCAACGATAAAATTGTGACGACAACACCTCGAGCTCAACTCCCCGGACACCGCCACAACCCCTAAATGTCGAGGCACCAAGAACAATGTTCTCGCCACAAAACCATCGGAATGATTCCAAGATACCCGCGATCCTAAATTTTTTAGTGAAATTTGAGGAGAGGAGAGTCAAAACTTCTACGCCAGAGACCTCACCAGAGCGATTTAAGGGACTGGGAGTAAAAAGAATCCTACTCCGATATATATAATCCTAAGACTCAAAACATTTTTGTTCTAGACTCAACAACGCCAAAGAAACAATCGCTAGGGGGCCCTAAGTCGGGATGGCTCGATTACCAACTTGTAACGCCTCGATGCGGCTATATCTCCCACGGTCGGCACGACTTAGAGGCATAACCGCATTGAAAGCAATGTCGCAAGTGAGGTAATCTTCACACAACCCATGTAATACATAAGGAAAGAGATACATAGTTGGCTTACATGCCACTTCACACAATACATAAATAAACATCCATCATCCAGATTATACTCAAGGTCCGACTACGGAACCAAAATAAAAGAAGACTACCCCAAATGCTACACAGATCCCCGATCGTCCCAACTGGCTCCACTACGATCATCGTGAAAGACACATAGTAACGACCACGCCTCGCCGAACTCCCACTTGAGCTCGGCTGCGCCATCTCAGACCGCATCGCCGGCACTGCAACTGTTTTGGTAGAATCTGTGAGTCACGGGACTCAGCAATCTCACACCGCGAGATCAAGACTATTTAAGCTTATAGGAAGGACAGAGTAGTGAGGTGGAGCTGCAGCAATCGACTAGCATATATGGTGGCTACATTCGCAAAAGAGAGCGAGAAGAGAAGCAAGGCACGGTCGTGAAGCTAGTAGCCATCAAGAAGTGATCCTGAACTACTTACGCCAAACATAACTCCAACACTGTTCACTTCCCTGACTACCGAGAAGAGACCATCACGGTTACACACGCGTTGATGTGTATTAATTAAAGTCAACTTCGGTTTTCTACAACCGACATTAACAAATTCCCATCTGCCTCATAACCGCAGGCACGGCCAAAGATAATACCCCGCAGGTGTCCTAACTTAGCCCATTATAAGCTCTCACGGTCAACGAAGGATATTCCTTCTACCGAAGACCCGATCAGTCCTCGAATCCCGACTACAAGACATTTCGACAATGGTAAAACAAGACCAGCAAGACCACCCGACCGGCCGACAAATCCCGATAGGAGCTGCACATATCTCGCTCGTGGCACACCGGATAAGCGGCAAGCAGGTACCAACGTGACCTGTTGCTAAGGGACGGTCCCAAGACGGTGTTTAGTTTGACCAACACTGGAGGAGCACCGCCCGGGGTTAATAAAGATGACCCGGCTCGCAAAACCCGGGGAAAAAGGCTTAGGTGGCAAATGGTAAAACCAAGGTTGGGCCTTGCTGAGGAGTCTTATTCAAAGCTTAACTATCAAGGGGGTCCCATAAATCACCCAACCGTAAGGAACGCTAAATCAAGGAACATAACACCGTATGACGGAAACTAGGTGGCAAGAGGAACAAAACACCAGCATAAGGCCGAGCCTTCCACCCTTTACCAAGTATATAGATGCATTAATTAAACAATAGATATTGTGATACCCCAACAAGTAAACATGTTCCAACAAGGAACAACATATCCATGTTCCAACAAGGAACAACATCTCCATGTTCCAACAAGGAACAAACATCATCTTCACCTGCAACTAGCAACGCTATAAGAGGGGCTGAGCAAAGCGGTAACATAGCCAATCAACGGTTTGCTAGGAAAGGATGGTTAGAGGTTTGACATGGCAATATGGGTGGCATGATAAGCAAGTGATAGGCATCGCAGCATAGGCATAGCAAAAGAGCGAGCATCTAGCAAGCAAAGATAGAAGTGATTTCGAGGGTATGGTCATCTTGCCTGCAAAGTTCTCGAGTTGTCGAAAGCTTGATCCTCGTAGCTTCTCAACAGGTTCCTTGTTCACGTACTCGCCTCCGGCTCTACCCAAAGCAAGAACACAAACAATGGAACCACAATAAATCACGGCGATGCACAAACAACATGATGCAATACATGGCATGATATGCGTAGATGAGATGCAATGCATATGCGTGTCTAGAAGGAAAATGATGAACCAGGCATCAACTTGGCAAACCAAGTATGCCACTGAAAGGTGAGATGATTTCGTTGAAATCGATATAAAGATCACCGAATCGGATGCACGGTTTGCAAATGACAAGAAAACAAGAATGGCACAAATCTGCCATTAACAAAGATGATACCACATAGCAAGCAACAAGAAATTAAGCTACTGCACCCAAACGTACCAACAAAGCATATGGTAGTGATCTACTCAAGATGCTTGACAAAATATGATCACTGAGCTACGGCTAATTCACAACATAACAGGTCCAAACAAGCATGGCAAAAGTGCAAAATATATCAGCTTCACAGACTTAGTGAAAATACTGAACATGGCAGAAACAGCATCAGGAAGCAATGTTCAGAGCAAGCAAACAACATGCTACAGGAACTTATAATAACAAAACAAGGCATGGCATGAATCTACTAAAAGCCTAGAACAAAAGTCCCTTACTGACCATGAGCCAAAAAGGATCAGAAGATATGATGGCACCCACGTAAACATAGCAAGTTTCGTTAACAGATTCAGCAAACGGGGCATGACAAAAACAGATAACAAGTAGGCATGTTTAAGAGCTCGATGCACTCACTACAGAGCATTACATGATAAACTAAGCATACATCCATCAAGAAGACATGGCATAGAAGCTACACATGGCAAGAACAACATCATAGCATACACGGATCAACTACAACAACCTTGGCAAAATTGAATAACATGTAAACAATCTGCCAGGAAACATTTTATAGCAAAAGTAGAGCTCGATTGACTCAAGCTATGGCACTCCATAATTGCAAACAAGGGCATGGATGGATAGAGAATAACCATATGTTCAAAACATCCTTACTTAAGTATCTCAAAATATGCATGGATCTCTCTCAGAGCATCAAGTTTACATGGCATAAAAATATCAAGAAAACAGGCTGAAATCAGCAACATCATGAAGCCTAGTTTATGTGCTTGTGCTAGTCACCAAAAAGATCACAAAAGTACATGGCATACACCCTGTAAATATGGCATGGCATATTACAAAACACATGTAGGACTCAAGTTCATAGGATGCACACATCAATCATGACAAAAATGACAAAAGTGCATGTTCTGATAAGAATCTGAAACTAACATCACATAGCCCTCTTCTAACAGCATTTCGGGCATCAATACGAGCTCAAATGAAAATGATGCACTGAGAGGAAATGATGTACTCATCGAGACGACCATTTCGGTATGCTACACGCCCAATACGGAGCCACAGGTGCAACGTTATGATGCGATGAACATGCAACAAAAATATGACAGGAAAATGACAGGAAACGGGGGGAGGAGAAGTCAACCCTTCTCAGATCCGATCGGATCCGACTGCGCGGGGTCGAGGCGCCGCCGAGCGGGAGCTCGGGGTGGGAGGAGAGGCCGGGCGGCCGGAGGCGGGCCGGGCGGCGGCGCTGGACGGCGCTGGGCGACGCTGCTGGCTCGGCGCGGGCGCTTGGCGATCGGACGGCGCCGGGCGGCGGCGATCAAGGGCGCGGGCGATCGCCGGGCGAGGCGGAGGGACTCGGCGACGGGCGGCGCGCCGGCACGGCGGCGACGGAGGAGCGCGGCGGCGGGCGCCGAACGGGCACGGGCCTCTGCGACGGGCCTCACGGGCTGCTGGGTCGGCGGCGAATCGGGACCGCCCGGCACGGGCAGCTCGCGATTCGTCCGTGGCGCTGGCGGACGGTCCGCCGTCTGGATTTCGCCCGCGGCGCAAGGCGGGAGCGGGAGACTAGGGTTTCGTCCGGATTTCGGGGAAGGGATATATATTTATAGGTAGAGGGAGCTAGGAGACTCCAAATGAGGAGCGGTTTTCGCCCACACGATCGTGATCGAACGGCGATGGACATGGAAGTGACATAGATTGGTTATTGGGCTGTTTTGAAGGGGTGTTGGACTGCAACCCAAAAGAGGCCTTTGCGGTTACCCGGTTAACCGTTGGAGTATCAAACGACCTCCAAATGGCTCGAAACTTGACAGGTGGTCTACCGGTGGTGTACCAAGGCCACTTGACAAACCTCGGTCCATTCCGAGAAAGTTTAGTACCCGCTCACGGAAAAATGTAAAAGGGGACGCCAGGGGACATAGGAGTGCCGGATTGCAAAACGGACAACGGAGAAAATGCTCGTAATCATGAGACGAACACGTATGCATATGAGATGCACATGATGACATGATATGAGATGCATGACATGGACAAAATGCAAAAATGAAGAAAAACCCAACCACGGAGGGAATATCATATCACAATGCCGAAAATGGAAAGAGTTGGAGTTACAAATATGGAAAGTTACATCCGGGGTGTTACACACAGGTATGCTGTTACGATTGTATTTCAAGGATATAATCGAGAACTAGCTTTTATGATTTTTTGATTCATAGTACGGGTTATCAACACATTATATGACCCCCTATGCGGTAAGTTGCCGAGGGACTTGTGTTTGTTCTGTACGCAGGGCGATGCAAGCAATTTCTTGTAAACATAAAGGAAGCAGAAGACTGATATAAGCCGGAAACATATAATAACGGCAGCTTAAGAAAGTGCTAAGTACCGCAAACATGCGCGAAGGCATGGCAAAAATCAAGTGTTTTTCTACCCTATTACAAGACTTTCTGGGTCTGAATAATGAAGCATTGTTTTTTCCACAAGACATAAACATACGACGCCTGATGGTTCACTCCATTGGTTGACCTGACGTGTCCGGGTTATCCTTCTCTGCTCCTCCGTCGGATGTCCTATCCTCGAAGGTTGATGATGTCCAATAATGCCACTCAAAGCTTCAAACTCAGTCACATCTATTAACCCGGCCGGGTCGACTTCAGGGCAAAAGTATGCTTACGAATTGAGGGATCAGCCGACGCCATCGTAGTGAGGCGCTGGGAGTCTCCTCCCTCGCCTGCCATACCCGCTGATATTTGGTAAGGTCAGGTCATTCCCAATAAGCGGCACATTGTATGCATTCTCCTTCACGCAGCGGCGCAAATCCTTCATCAAATGCGGTACCATCCTCCTTTAAACTTGGGTATCCAAGAGCGATGTCACCGGTCTAGTTCTGCATAATGCTTTGGCACGGCTCAATGCAGCTATGGTTCGCCTTGCGACGCCTCGCCTTAGCTCTTGGATCCGCTGAGGTAGCACAGCAAGCCGCTTTTAACATATCAGCCGAGATGGGGAACGCTATTTGACAAAGCCACAACGGCCAAAGCACGCCAGACCCGCATAGAGTTGCTCCACTAGAGTATAAACCGCCTTTTAACTTGATCAACATGTTCGATTAAGGTTTGAGCTCTTGGGGCCATGCTAACAAGTATCGTGAGCCGAGGTAACAATTGCAATAGTCCTCGAAAGAAGGTTTGCAGACTCAATGTTTGCACAAGTAGCTTACCAAAGATTGTCGAGACCATTTGGGATATTTACGCTTTTGTCGGATAGCTCGGTCTGTTGTTTCGCAAGCGACGCCTATGCTTTCGGCCCGAGTGACCAAAGAGGCCTTTTCATCAGCCCAGTGTTTTCTTGTCCGCTTGAAAGCTTTTCTTCAGCTTTTTCCTGCTCGTACACGCTGAACTCAAACTTGAGTTGGCCTTTGATTTCAATTTCTTGAGATGCCGTGCAGTTCTTCAGTCAGCAATTCCGACTCAAATTGGTTTATGGTGTCCTGCTAATACCGGTTATAATCAGTATTATTATCGATGATATTAAGTCCCAAGCACTTTGCAAGCAAAGATACTTGACACTTGGGGCTAATGTATACCGAAGAACTCTAAATTACTACTCTGGTTCATGAACATTAAGTCCCAAGCACTTTGCAAGCAAACATACTTGGCACTTGGGGGCTAATGCGTATTGCAAGTTCAAAAGTATTATACTACACCGGGTTAAATATCTTGTTCTATAGTCGGCCTTTGAGATAAGCCGGATATTTGATAAATGATAAGCAGATTCTAAGTCTACGGCATATTTTCTTCTAAGGAGTAGACTTGGGGGCCTGTACAGTAAATATGAGCAAGGGAAAGTAACAAAAGTGATACCTCAGATTTTTGATGGATTTATTTCACCATGTCAATCTCCAGGTCACGACTGCTGTGCACTTGGCGTAGGTAGCCGGAGACAATCTCTCCAATGCTCAGATGAGTGTAATCGGTAATGTCCAGCTTGGCCTTTCGGCACTCCAAAAGTTCCTCTTTGGCAGAGCACTTGGCAACAACAGTGGGCTATCCCGGTTCAATAAACTGAGTCCTAGTGATCTCAACTTCTGGGTCATCTGCCTTGGCCGGGATAGGAATCTTCGTAAGGATGTAACTGCCGAGGGCTTGTTCGGCAAAGGGTCGAGGTAGGCGCTGAACGCTGCGAGATGGTTCAGACGGCGGCTCGAGTGACAGAGAAACAGAGAGAGGAAGAAGATGACCGAAGGGGGGAGAATGGAAAGACCTAGGTCGTGCCTATTTATAAGGAAAGGTTGACTAGGAAGGCACGAGAAACGAGGAGGCAAGGCATCATTATCCAACGACTCCGAGCCTCGGTTTTCAGAATGGTCAGTAAAGGCAGAGATCCGTTCAAGATATGACAGAATAAAATAAAAATTTAATGGAAGATGACGTCACGGTGGGTTATCACGGATTCAGAAGATGACATCACGGTGGGTTATAACCTTCGCATGCATGTGAGACGTAAAGGCTTGTTTCTAAGAGATTTTAAGATTGACATGAACCGATTCAAATCAATCCGGGGCCAAATGTTGGGGATATAACTATTTGCGTAAGCCGCCATGGGGGGCGGGTTCCGCAAAGAAAGATTCATCAGAAGAAGCCCAAGACCAAGCATGAAGATGGCGGTTCAATAAAGGGTCTAAGCCCATAGGCGACTTAAGGCCCGTAGTAGTAAACCGCCGTGATGGCATGACTTGTATCGTAAGGTAGAGTTAACTAGTCACCGAGCCGACATCGCTTATGAGCCAGCCGACTCAGAGGCTGCGTGGCGATCCCCGCATATAAGGGGACGACTACCGGGCGCTTAGGGCGAGAAACAACCTCGAGAATCGGGCATAGCGATCTCGCCCCTCGTCATCGAAACCCTAGAAATATCAACCCAACTAGACGAGGCCTTACCTTCACCGTAAGGGCCGAACTAGTATAACTCTCTCATGTCCTTTGTCCCGATTAACCCTTTAAGCTTCCTAGTTGAGATGGCTCCACTACTAAGTCCTTGAAGAGGACATCCGCCGTGACAATTCCACTCGACGATCGGGTCCATGTTCTCGAGGATTATCCTCATTATCGCATGTAAGAATTATGTCCTTGATGCACCGCTAGGTGACGGACCTATTGTAGGAGCAGCTGCGCATATTATGAACGCTTGGCAAGCTCAAGATGATGACTACTTGATAGTTTAGTGCGCCATGCTTTACGGCTTAGAACCGACTTCAAAAATGTTTTGAACGCCACGAGCATATAAGATGTTCCAAGAGCTGAAATTGGTATTTCAGACTCATGCCCGGTCGAGAGGTATGAGACCTCCGACAAGTACTTTGCCTACAAGATGGAGGAGAATAGCTCAACCAGTGAGCATGTGCTCAGAATGTCTGAGTACTACAATTGCTTGAATCAAGTGGGAGTTAATCTTCCAGATAAGATAGCGATGGACAGAGTTCTCTAGTCACTATCACCAAGTTACTGGAACTTCATGATGAACTATAATATCCAAGGGATGACGAAAACGATTCCTGAGCTCTTCATGATGCTGAAATCGACGAAGGTAGAAATCAAGAAAAGCATCAAATGTTGATGGTTGAAAAGACCACTAGTTTCAAGTAAAAGGGCAAGGGAAAGAAAGGGAACTTCAAGAAGAATGGCAAGCAAGTTTCCACTCCCATGAAGAAGCCCAAAGCTAGACCCAAGCCTGAAACCGAGTGCTTCTACCGCAGCGAAATGGTCACCGAAGCGGAACTGCCCCAAATACTTGGTGGATAAGAAGGATGGCGAAGTGAATAAAAGTATATATGATATACGTGTTATTGATGTGTAGTTAACTAGTGTTTATAGCAACCCCTCGGTATTTGATACTGGTTCAGTTGCTAAGAGTAGTAACTTGAAACAGGAGTTATAAAATAAACAGAGACTAGTTAAAGGAGAGGTGATGATGTGAGCTGGAAGTGATTCCAAGGTTGATAAGATCACCATCGCACACTCCCTTTACCTTCGAGATTAGTGTTGAACCTAAAATAAATGTTATTTGGTGTTTGCATTGAGCATGAAAATGATTGGGTCATGTTTATTGCAATACGATTATTCATTTAAGTCAAAGAATAATTGTTGTTCTATTTACGTGAATAAAACCTTCTATGGTCATACACTCAATATAAATGGTTTATTGAATCTCGATCGTAGTGATGCACATATTCATAATATTGAAGCCAAATGATGCAAAGTTAATAATGATAGTGCAACTTATATGTAGGCACTGCCGTTTAGGTCATATTGGTGTAAAGCGATGAAGAAACTCCATGTCGATGGACTTTTGGAATCGCTGATGCTTATGTAACCATGCCTCATGGGCAAGATGACTAAGACTCCGCTCTCCTAACAATGGAGCGAGCAACCGACTTATTGGAAATAATACATACTAATGTATGTGGTCCGATGAGTGTTGAGGCTTATAAGGCATCAAGTATTTTCTGACCTTCACAGATGATTTGAGCATATATGGGTATATCTACTTGATGAAACATAAGTCTGAAACATTTGAAAAGTTCACAGAATTTCAAAGTGAAGTGGAAAATCATCGTAACAAGAAAATAAAGTTTCTACGATCTGATCGTGGTGATGAATATTTGAGTTATGAGTTTGGTCTTCATTTGAAACAATGTGGAATAGTTTCGCAACTCACGCCACCTGGGACACCATAGTGTAATGGTGTGTCCAAACATCGTAACCGTACTTTATTAGATATGGTGCGATCTATGATGTCTCTTACCGATTTACCACTATCATTTTGGGGTTATGCATTAGAGACACTACATTCAAGTTAAATAGGGCACCATCTAAATCCATTGAGACGACACCATATGAATTGTGGTTTGGGAAGAAACCTAAGCTATTGTTTCTTAAAGTTTGGGGCTGTGATGCTTATGTGAAAAAGTTTCAACCTGATAAGCTCGAACCCAAATCGGAGATATGTGTCTTCATAGGATACCCAAAGGAAATGTTGGGTACACCTTCTATCACAGATCCAAGGCAAGATATTCATTGCTAAGAATGGTTCCTTTCTAGAGAAGAAGTTTCTCCGAAAGAAGCGAGTGGGAGGAATGTAGAACTTGATGAGGTAATTGTACCTTCTCCCGAATTGGAAAGTACACTACAAAAAAAAGACACGTCCGTGACATTTTGGGCCGAACGAAAAAAAAATTTGTCATACATATGACACTTCTATGACGATAATTGTGACAAAACCCGGTATCATTATAGATGTGGTGGGCTCCTACCTCTATGACAAAATCATGAAAGAAAATGGACTTTTCGTCCTGGGCGGGCCGGAGACGCAGCTGCATGACATTCTTTGGGCCGTCCATTACGGAAAAAAACCGTGGTAGAAGCGAGGGCGAGGAAAATTTCGGGAGTTGCCGATTACGTAGGAGGTCGGGGCCGAAGCGCTGCTTTCTCGTGACGCACACGCTGCAAAAGCGAGGCGCTGGTTCTAATCGACCCAAGCGAGGCGTTGGGCTCTAATCAACCTGCGCGATTGCATTGCAGCTACGCTATCGAACCCGAGCGATCGATCGATGGCTGTTAATCAACCCGATGGAGTTATTCTTCGCTGCCGCCGCCGCTAATCAAGCCGATCGATTGATGAACAGTGAGCGCTGCAGGGGGTGGATGAACAAGGAGCGGTGGCGCTTGCTTCCGGATGAACAGAACCCGTGGTGTGGAGGGCCGGATGAACAGAGACGGTGGAGGGGTGGCCGGAGGGTGGTTGAACAGACCCCGTGGTGTGGAGGGCTGGATGAATAGTAGACGTGGAGGGGTGCCCGTGGAGGGGTGGTTGAACAAGAGTCGTGGAGTAAGCGCGTGTGGAGGCAGGATGAACAGAGCCCGTGGAGGCTGGAGGAGGTCGACGGTAGCCCGTGGAGGCCGGAGGAGGTCGAAATGGAGATGAACAAGATCCCGTGGAGTACTGCTTATGCACGGCACACCCTCCCGGCGAACAGACCCCTGCTTCGACCGTAGCGCCCAACACAGGTCCGCTTTTGTCCGCTTTTGCGGTACACCACACCCTCCGGATCAAAAGGACCCCTGGTTCGACCGTAGGAGGTCCATTTCTCCGCTTTGGCGGTACGCCACACCCTCCCGATCAACAGACCCTGCTCAACGCGGCCGTCGAACACAAGGCCGCTTCTCCGCTAGTGGTACGCCAGCCTCGCTTCCATCGCCTGCTCCGGCCCAAGCCTCCCGGCGAACACGACCACGCATTCCGCTCCGACCCAGCCCGCTGGCTCCCACGCTGCCTGCTGCTCCCGGCGAACACGACGCATTCCATTTCCTCCCATGAACACGACGATTCTCGCTGCCTCCCATGAACATGACGACGACACTGCTTCTCCATTCCGACCTAGCCATATACGATGCGCCGAGTAGTACGCTCGAGACCCCTGCCCGTATGTAATGACGTGGTCAGATTTTCTTCCTTACACCTCGCAGTATGTACGTACGTACATGCTACGCGGCGCACTTCTACTATGACACGCGCGCGCTTCTACATCCACCAATATATATATACATACATTCGCACCGAATGACAACACCACGCACGCTTCGACCAGGTGGGTCCCGACCGCTGTGCACTTCCTTGCTCATAAGATGTAGCTGGTGGGTCCCAGCAATGTGGGGCTAATCATATTTTTTTGCCTAGATGCACTTCCTTGCATGCGAAGATGTAGCTGGTGGGTCCCAGCAGCCGTGGGGCGAATCGCTTTTTTTGCCCGACGCACTTCCTTATGCGCGGTGTAGGTGGGTCCCAGCAATGGGGAAACGCTTTTTCACTTAAATACGATGGTCAGCCCGTGTCCCCGCTGCCGTGGAGGAATAATTATTTTCACAGAATAAGGAGGCACTTCCTTGCTGCGGTCGTGGACCCACTGTCACCTCTCCACATATAGTCCACGTCCGATGGAAGTCGCTCTGACCACGTTGACCATGCCGCTACCGAGAGCACCGTGGTGGTGGACGACGGCGCAGGCTTAGGTAGGGGACGACGGGAGCCGGGAAGACGCTAGCGGGAAACCCGCGCCGAGAGGAGTACGAGGGTTCACCGGTTCTGCCGCGTGTGAGGTTGCCGCCGCCGCAGGCCCGCCAGCGTGGGAATAGTAGGGGCGGTGAGGCCTTCACGACAAAGACATCCGCCACGGGAGGCAGGAGCATGCGGCACGACCGGGCGCTGCTTTGGGCGGCCGGAGCAAGAAGACCAGAGGTTGAAGAAGCACTACGGCCGCTGGATGGACATCGACGGTCACCGGAGCTAGAATCGCTCATATATTGACTAAAGTTGACAAAGGCCTCCGCTCCACTAACTTAGTAGGCCCACAAGTCAGCCCCCACCAAGGTTGGTCGCAGCTAGCAGGGGGTATTCATTTTTTGTGCGTAATAAGGAGGCACTTCCGGGTCCGAGCCGACAGCTGGGGAACGTTGCTGAATACGGTGGCTCAATTGTGGGTCCCAGCAGTGGGAAACGTTTTTCATGAAATATCGTAGCCCGCCCAAAGGGGTCCCAGCTGTCGTGGAGGAATAATTATTTTCGCGAATAAGGAGGCACTTCTCGCGCCGCCGGGACCCACCTGCCGCCTCTCCATCGCACAAGATTTTCCGATGGAAGTCGGTCGTTGACTGACATTGACCACGCCACACCGAGAGCACCACGGCGGTGGACGACGGCGATGCCTAGTAAGGGGACGACGCGAGCCGGAGAAGACACGGCAGACAAGCCCGCGAGAGGGAGTACGAGGGTTCACCGTTCGGGCATGTGTGAAGCTGCTGCCACGATAATAACAGGGGGTGTGGGTGAGTAGAGGGATGCCCTGGCCAGCGGTGGGAGTAGTAGGGGCGCTGAGGCAGGAGCACGAGGCACGATCGACGCTGGATTGGGCGGCTGGAGCAAGAAGACCAGAGGTTGAAGAAGCACTATGGCCGTTGGATGGACATCATACGGTCACTGGAGCTAGAATCGCGCATATTGACTAAGTTGACAAAGCCCTCTATCCCCGTCAACTTAGTAGGCCCACAAGTCAGCCTGCCACTATACTGGGTCCCAGCTAACAGGCGGAGTATTTTTTTGTGCGTAATAAGGAGGCATTTTCGCGAAGATATAGCTGGTGGGTCCGAGCTGTCAGCCGGCGGTAACGGTTTTTTCGCTGAATGCGAGGCCCTTTCAAGGGTCCCCTGATGTCGTGGAGGAAACATTATTTTGCGCTGAATAAGGAGGCATTTCTTGCGCGTCAGTGGACCCAGCTGTCGGCCTCTCCACGTACAGTCCACTTCAGATGCATGTCGGTCGTTGACCATGTTGACCAGGCCGCGCCGAGAGCACCAGGGCGGTGGACGACGGCGAGGCCTAGGAAGGGAACGACACGGAGGCAGGGAAGACTCAGCAGTTGTTTCCCACGCGAGGGGAGTACGACTGAACGAGGGTTTACTGTTCGCCTCGTCGTCACGGAGAATAACAACAGTGTGGGTGAGTAGAGGATGGCTAGGCCAGCGATGGGAGTACGGTGGCGGTGAGGCTCAAGGGCAAGATTGCCGTCCGGGAGGAGGGAGCAGGCAGTCCCGCTGGCGCTTGTTTGAGCGGGCCGAGCAGAAGAGCAGAGATTGAGGAAGGCGACGGCCGTTGGATGGCCATCCAACAACAACGCCAGGCCAACCTTTTTTAGGAAAGCCTCAAATCTGTGGAAAACAGATACATCCCATCTGCCATTATTTCTAATAATTACAACCCATTTGCTAATTCTTAAGGTTTTTTGGAGCCCATATTCTTTTGTTAGCATTACAGCCCATACTATGGCCATAGTTAAAAAATTATACGAAATTTTGTATATTTCAAAAGCGGTCTAAACTGTTTTAATCCCAAATTTCGACTCACATTCAAACTGATTTTAAAATAAATGTATATCTAAAATCCAACAAATTCTCCACGATAAAAATTAATGTAATTTAAAATCTCAAATGAAAAAAAGATATTTGAAACTAATTGTTGGTTTGATGTGTTTTAAAAATGTACAGCCCATTTCTCATTACTGATGGGCCATTTTCTCGGCCAGCCGAATGAAAGCTCTCCTCGTCTTGAAAGATTTGTAGCCCAACAGGCCTGACAAAGTGACTTACTTGGCAAATAACAAAAAAAAACTTGGCAAATAACAAAAAAACTGGACTGTGGTCGTGGACCCAGCTGTCAGCCTCTCCACGTACATTACTCTTCTGATGGAAGTCGTTCCTTGACCACGTTGACCACGCCGTGCTGAGAGCACCACGGCGGTGGACGACGGCGAGGCCTAGGAAGGGGATGACGCGGAGCCGGGGAAGAGGCGGCAGTGGAAGCCTGCGCGGAGAGGAGTACGAGGATTCACTTGTTCGGCCGCGTGTGAGGTTGCCATCGCCGCAGGCCTCGCCAGCCGTGGGAATAGTAGGGGCCGGAGGCCTCCGGGCAGCACCGCCGGCCACGGGAGGCAGGAGCATGAGGCACGACCGGCGCTGGTTTGGGCGGCCGGAGCAAGAAGACCAGAGGTTGAAGAAGCACTACGACCGTTGGATGGACATCGTACGGTCATTGGAGCTAGAATCGTTCATATTGACTAAGTTGACAAAGCCCTTTGTCCCCGCCAACTTAGTAGGCCCATTGTTAGCCTCCCACCAAGGTGGGTCGCAGCTAGCACGGGAGTATTCATTTTTTGTGCGTAATAAGGAGGCACTTCCGTGGGTCCGAAATGACAGCTGGGGACGTTGCGGAAATACGGTGGCCCGCCGTGGGTCCCAGAGTCGGGGGCAAACATTTTTTCAAAAATACGGGTGGCCCGCCCAAGGGTCCTCGCTTCAGCTTGGAGGAATCATTATTTTCCGCTGTAATAAGGAGGCACTTACTTGTCGCGCCATGGACCCACCGAGACTCTCCACGACAAAGATACTCCGATGGAAGTCGCTCTCGACCACGCTGACCTCGCCGCTCGCTGCATGCATGTGTCCATGGCGCAGCGCCCCCACCGCCGCCTCTCACGACATACATCTTCCGACGACTCGTTGTTGACCACGCTGACTACACCGCGTCGAGCGCACCTGCATCGGAACGACCCGGAGATGGGGAAGACGGGGCAGTGGAGTCGCAGATGGAGAGGAGTGGGAAACTTCATTGGTTCGGGTGCGCGGCAGCACAGCCGCGGTGCACGGGAGACAGGAGCAAGAACAGAGGTTGAAGAAGGAGCACCGCTGTTGGATGAACATCCAACGGTCCAGCTGCTAGAATCATTTGTTGATTGTTGACAAAGCCGCGCGACATCGCCCGCTTAGCAGGCCCACAAGTGAGTCACCAACTGACGGGTCCCACCTGTCAACGGATGAATAATTTTTTTCGCAAAACAAGGAGGCACTTCCTTCCGCATAAGATACAACCTGTGGTCCCAGCTGTCGTGGAGGAAACATTTTTCCAGCTTAATAAGGAGGAACTTTCCTTGTGTGCTACCATGGACCTCGTGGGTCCCAGCCTGCCAGTTTCCATGTACAGTCCTCTTCCGATGACTCGCTTGTTGACCACGCCGACCGGACACAGCGAGGCGCCGACGACGGCGAGGCCCCGGACGGGAATGACTCGGAGATGGGAAAACGCGCAGTGGAGTCGCAGATTGAGAGGAGGAGAAGTGTTATACCTGGTTCTTGTTGCGTGCGTAATGTAGTCCTGTGGAGAATAACAGAGGTGTCGAGGGTGGAGGGATAGCCTGCAAGGCGGTGGGTAGCGCTCACAAGGATGCGTGCAGCAGAGCCGCTTAGTCACGGAGGCCGACCAGGCAGTCCCAAAGGATGCTGGAGGAAGAAGACGAGAGATTGAAGGTGCATGCCGTCTGCTATAAATCCAATGGCTGTGGATGACACAATCATTTGTTGACTGTTGACAACGCTCATGTAGGGTTTCAACCTATTGGCCCACATGTCACCGCAAAAATGTGGCATATTTTAACCCATGTTTTCTAGAATGTACATCCATTTGCTGGGCTGGGTGAACAAATAATTTCACAATAATCAGGCCCATTTATATTTTCTAAGAAATCCCAGCCCATTTGCACTTCCTTGAAATACACGATTAGGTGGGCTCGTTATATATATAATGTTATGTTAGAAGGAGCAATTAATATCAAAGAATAAACCAAGAGGCACATTATATATATAATTAAGAAATTAGTGAGTTATTGCTCAAAATAAAATGAGCGTATTATTATTAAATTGGTCCTTAAAATCTTCGCAAGCTTTTGTACGCAATCACCAGGATTTTCCTTGCCCGTGAGTCAAAAACAACCAGGATTTTCTCGTTAAACATTTACTTTATAAGTTAATGACACGGGATGTTTTTATAATGTATATATAAGTCTCTATAAAATATACGTATAATAGTAATAATATAAATATATATAATGTGGTTAGAAGGAAAACATAAATTGACACAACATTACTTTTATAAGAGACCCATGCTTATATAATTCGATAAAGAGGCATACTAACAAGTTCACACACAAATACAATGTAAAAGGTAAACATTCATATCAAACTTAGGTTCACAGGAAACATTCATATTCATAGCCAACATTCACTATCAACAACTCAAAAGATTCATATATACACAAGCTCAGCATATCTATGCATCCAAATGATTGATAGATCACACGACAATATTTATACATAATTCACAAAAAGATTCACATATACACATGTTAAGTATGTTTATGCATCCAAATGATTGAGATCACAACCAATATGATCCATGGACAAACTTTAATTACCTAGGGTACAGACTGGTAAATGGTGTTCAATCGGAGGTACTCGCTAAAATTAGTTCTTGTACGAGTAAACTTTCGAGTACATAAGAGGCAAAGATGCATAATGTGAACTTTGCTTGTAGGTTTATCCTCAAATAGTGGCCTCGCGTCGAGGGAGGTTTGAGAAACTTGGCCACTACTTTCATCCAACTAGTTTATCGCTCATCATGGTCCCAGATCTCGCCAAAATTCTACATTGCAGATGAGAAAGGAGGCGTTGAGAAAATGAACCACCCAAATTTTTGTGCAGTTCAACTAAATGGAGGATCCTTGGCGCAGATCGATTATGCCGATGAATATACGCTACAACCAACTTGTCTCGAATCTTTAGAATCCATGCCATATAGTTCGCTACCATATGTGCCGATAACCAACCGCACAAGTTGGGACCAAAGACGGACTGCTTTTTCGGGCTATGCACCAAGCAATATTTTTGGCGCTCACTCTTCTAATACTTGAGTTTGATAATTGGTTGAAGCCGGTTGATACCGAATGAATATAGGCACTTCTTGTCAACATCGATGCTTGTCCGAGTGAACTTTGGAGTACATAGCAGAGCATAAGTACCGTCCATCTCGATCATTTTGTGCAGTTCTACTAAAATCACCCGATGTAATGATTTGCTCATGAAGTTCAGCTCCAAATTACTCCTTTATGAAATCGGCAAACAGAGCACAATACCAAATTACCAATACATATGACAAGCACAATAATCAGATAAAGACCAGTACCAACCTGTGAGGTAGCATATCAATTACTATTTCCTTTGACCGAAGTCGAGATAAGCCAAGCGATCGACAAAGAAAGGAAGAAAGCAAGAGATTAGCGAACGAC
>CM038680.1:484687381-484832300 GCA_021605205.1 Aegilops longissima
GCTTGGCGTGGAATTGGCAAGCCTCGCAAGCCTTCCACGAGTTCGATGGCGTCATTGGCGCGGTGGGCCAATGAAACCACTGCGGAGCATGCCCGACAAGGGTCGTGATGATGAATGGTGCCCACAATCTCCGCCATGTATATCTGCCGACAATTCCTTCCCTGTTCCACTGGTGATGCAGCGCAAGGATCGCCGTTGGTCGTTTCGGTAGAGTTCTCCATCCATGATCTTTGTATGCACGTGGCTTGCCGCGCCACCGCTCTGCCTCCTCCTCCTTCTCGGCAAAGCCCCATGCGTTATGTAGCTCTTGAGCTCCGTGATCCAGCACTCCTCTTGAGGTTCCATTGTCGAGGGCAGGCGTGCTCTGAGGCAGACCTGGCAGGGCTCCGAGGCTGGTGGTGAGGAGCTCCTCCAGGCTGTCTTGTGCTTGATAACTTGTGCCAGGGCTGAGGGCTTGAAGTCGTTCCTCAAAGGCGCCCGGCTCTGGGGTAACCTCCTGGAGGCTCGTTTGGCGATGTCGTCGGCCTCTTGATTGGTGCTTGGGGCACGTGCTGCAGCTCAACCCCGAACTGTTTCTCCATCCTGCGGACCTCCATAGGGTAGGCTTCCATCTGTTCATCTCTTGGCTCATACACCTTGTTGGAGAAATTGGCGAGGCTGTAGATACGCCCTTGATGGTAGGTGCTTCACCCCGAGGGTAGCGGCAGCCTCGGACCCTATCGGCCCCTCGTGATACTGCTATGTTGTTGGAGACCTTCTCGCCATCTTTGGAAAGCGAGCTACGGCATAGTAGAGCTTGTCTGGCGGGAGATATGAGTACCGCCCCAGCCCAGTATGCTGTAAGGAAAACGCTCCGTCAGTACATGACCCAACAACCGGAACCGCTCCACAGGGAGAGGGACCGATCCTCGCCCGACCACGAGGCCAGTGCTTACATCCATTCGACCCACGAAATCTGCCAGTGCGGCCCCTTGATGACTCTGTGTCTTGAACTCGAGCTAGAATGCTTGCAGCTCAATGTTCCACTCGGCGACCCTTCCGGCGAGTTGGGGCTCCTAAGCACCCTCTCTGGGGGTATGCGAAACAACCTTGATTGGATGACCACGAAGTAGTGCAGCGGTTGCTTGCATGAAGCCTGTGATGTGAGGAGGAGCTTCTGCGGCATGGGGTACCATGCCCTCGCATTCCGTAACAGTGCTGGTACACGGGTGTTCGGCGAGGTTAGGGCGTCGGTGCTGGTGGCGTCTTCAGGAGCTGTGGTGCCTCCCGGCGATGGCGCCTCCGGGCTGGAGTGCTCGGATGGGAGGCCTCCCGCCCTTAGTGCGCTCTGCTTTGTGGCTGATCTTCTTCCATTGTGGTCTTTGGCGTCACGCTAGTTCCTTCGGTTCGGTCTTGCCTTAGCTCGGGTGGCCGCGTGGCCTTGGCACAGCTCCTCCCTAGCGCCACTAAAGCAGCGCTAGCGAGTAGGGAGTGGCGGCGGTAAGTACCAAGGGCTCCCAGAGGCATGGGGCCACCATCAACTGGAGGCTGGTCGGTACCTCTTGAGGTCTTGAAATGCTTTGTCGGCCTCTTGATCAATCGAAGGGCCTTTTTTCTTCATCAGTTGGAAGAAAAGGCAGCGCCCGCTCCCCAATCGGGGAGATAAAGCGGCCCAGCGCCGTTCTGGCGCCCGTGAGTTCTGCATCTCCACGAGGGTCTTGGTGGGCTCATGTCTTCCACTGCCTTGACCTTTTACAGGTTGGCCTCGATGCCTCGGTGGGACCAGAGGAACCCGGGAGCTTACTGAGGAACTCAAACACACACTTCTCGGGTTGAGTCGCGAGGCTCAACTGCGTTGAGGCTTCAGAAAGGTTTCTTCAGTCTTGTATAAAGGTCTTGGACTCATGAGACTTCACCACGATGTTGTCGGCGTATGCCTCCACATTCTTCCCGTAGCTGTGGTCCCAAGGTGATGTCCATGAGCATTTGGAAGGTTGCCCCTCGTTCTTGTAACCAGATAGCATGCAGGTATAGCGATATACTCCACTGCAGGGTTAGGAAGGCTGTCTTCTCCATGTCTTCCATCATCTTGATTTAGTGATACGGAAAAGGCGTCCAAGAAGCACAACAGGTCACACTCGGCGGTGGAATCGGCGATCTGGTCGATCGAGGGCGGAAGCGGATCCTGCGGGCATGCTTTGTTGAGGTTGGTGAAATCGACACACATGCGCTCCTTTCCTCCCTTCTTTGGTACCACCAGGGGTTGGCCAGTCTGGTATCGGACCTCATGAATAACCCCTTGGCTTCTATCTTCGGGTCTCTTGGGCGATGAAGGCCTGCTTTTGGTTGGACTGCCTCCTCGCTTTACCTTCACTAGGCCTACGTTGGGGCTACGTTGAGGTGGTGCTCGATCCGCCCCATGGAATCCCGCCCGCTGATCGGGCTCCCAGGCGAACACCTTCTTGTTATACGCAGGAACTTGACAAGGGCTTCCTCCTGTTAGGGCTCGAGGTTGGCGCCTATGGTGAAGGTGGCGTTTGTGGACCCGTCCTCATCGGCGGGTATCTGCTAGTCTCCGCCTTGTCTTGAGTGAACAACTTCTTCTTCTTGGTGGTAGTAGCCCCCTTGAGGCAGGGGCTTCCGCATCGGCGAGCTGTGCTCTTGGCCGTTATCTTGAGGTGAGCGAGGCGCTCGTGGCGCCTGCTCAGTATCCCGGTAGCGGTGAGGGCCCCGCTGCTCCCGAGCATCTTCATGAGGTTGTACCCGGGTGGAGTTCTGGCCATGAATTTGGCCAATGCTGGATAGCCAAGGATGGCGTTGTAGGGGAGGCCGATGGGGGCGATGTCGAAGTCGACCAATTCCGTCGGAAGTTGTCTTAGGTGCGAAAGGTCACGGAAGCAGGATTGCCCCAAGGAGCTGGATGACCCTCCTCCTCGCCCGAAAAAGGCGGCTGGGCAGCAGCCGCTCCTGGTATCTGAGAGGAGGTTGAAGGCCTCGACTAAAA
Organism: Aegilops longissima; assembly: GCA_021605205.1. Lineage (NCBI taxonomy): Eukaryota > Viridiplantae > Streptophyta > Magnoliopsida > Poales > Poaceae > Aegilops > Aegilops longissima. Next base: position 484,690,365 of record CM038680.1, read on the forward strand.
TACGTTGAGGCGGCGCCGCCGTCGATGAGGAGTCTGGTGGGCGACTGGCGATGGTAGGTGTCGCGAGCAGGGGCGCGCCCGGCCGCGCGAGTTAGCGGGGTGGTCTTGAAAGTCGAAGGTCAGCCCGGCCGATGACTCTGTCGCGCGAGAGCCCCTGCAGCGTGGAAGCGGCGCCGACCGGTGGGCGAATGTCTTGACATGGCGGTGGAAGGCGGCGCTGCGAAACGCCGAGGAGACGCGGCAGTGGGGGAGGCGGCGGCGGGCGGCGAGGGCGCGGCCCCTCCCATGGTCGCCGAGGCCTTGAGGGCGATGCTTGCTGCCCGTCCCCGCCGGGCGATGGCGGTGTTGGCGTGAGGTGACGAAACAGCGAAGCGCCCGCCGGCAGGGAGCTGTCTGGGCAACATGGGGCGGCGGCTCGGCGCTTATGCGCGGCTCGGCAGGCGTCGGACATAGTTCGCGGTGGTCGAGGAAAAACGAAGCGACGAAAGGCAGATTCAGCGCACCCCTACAGCGCGCCCAATGTCGGATTCGGGTTCCGGCAGACCCTTAGGTTCGAACTACAGGGGTGCGTCGGAGATCAACCCTCCACCGTCTCGTACCTCGCCCGAATCGCAGGACCTAAACTACTGGAAAGAACAGCACAAGAGACACGAGATTTATACTAGTCAGGCCACCGTTGTGGTGTAATACCCTACTCTAGTTTGTGTTGTGGTGGATTGCCTGCAGGGCTGATGAAGAAACAGTCTGGGGAAGAACAGCCTCATGAGTGCATTCTTGGTTGGTGTGATGAACTGCTCGGTGGTGTCCCGTCGCTCTAGCTTGAGGATCGGGTCTCTATCTCTCTCTGGATTCCCAATGCGGATCCTTTCTACTATGGTGGCTAGCTCTACTTATATAGGCAGAGGCCACAGGCCTCTTCCCAAATATTGGCGGGAAGAGCGCCAACAATTAGCCACTTTGAAGGGAACAGCGGGTACACTTATCCGACTAAAGTTGGTCCTCGCACCTTAAAGGCTCTGGTGATGGCCTTTGCTTAGGCTCCATGATGACTCCCTTCCAGCCGTTGGGGCTGGTCTTGAATCTGTTGCACCAAAACAGATGCCTTTGCTTGATGCTCTCTGCGCTTGCCCCCTTTGCACCAAAGAGGAAAGGAGGGGCCTTGGCTGTTGGCCTTGTTGGCGCCCTTAGTAAATCATGGCTTGCGTCATGGGCACCTCGCGAGTGCCTGCCTTGAACTCTCGCCTCCTCGTGAGCCAGCTGGCTGAGGCCGTGCACGAGAAGCCTTGTAAATGCCTTGTGAGGCTGGCCCCTCGCGAGGTCTTGAGCTTGTGTCGATGAAGATGGGCTGTCACAGGGCCTCCTTTGAGCCACGCCCGGGCTGCGAGCGAGCAAGTGCAGGGACCCCGTTCCCAGGCAGCGACATTCATCACTCCGTTTGAGCCTTCTACTATGCATCTATGCCATTTGGGCTCAAGAGTGCCCGAGGCGACTTATCGGTGGTGTGTCTGAACTGTCTCCATGATCAGTTGGACGCAATGTTCATGCTTATGTGGATGATATCATGGTTAAATCCAGAGAGAAGGAAACCTTGATAGCTGATCCAAAGGAGACCTTTGACAATCTCCGGGTTTACAAGATGATGCTTAACCCGGACAATTGTGTGTTTGGCGTGCCGCCGGTTAAGCTTTTGGGTTTCCTGGTTTCCAACAGAGGTATTGAAGCTAATCCGGAGAAGATCAAGGTGATTACCTCTTTGGCTAAGCCGGAGTGCATCAATGATGTTCTGCGATTGGCGGGTCGCGTTACTGCCTTAAGCCGTTTTATAAGCCGGTTAGGGGAGAAGGCCTTGCCTTTATGTCGGATGATGAAGAAAGCGAACATACATGCGGGTGAGGCTGCTAATGCTGCCTTTGAGGATTTAAAGAGACAGCTATCTGAGCCTCCGTTCCTTGCGGCTCCCATTGATAGAGAACCCTTGCTATTATATGTGGCTGCTAACTCACGTGCTGTCAGTGTTGCAATCGTGGTGTAGCGCAAGGAGGCGGCAAGGCATCCGGTTCAACGGCGGTTTACTACATCGATGAGGTGCTCATTGAGTCTAAGCAAAGGTATCCACATTGGCGAGAAGCTTGTTTATGGGGTATTCATGGCAAGCCGGAAGCTGAAGCAATATTTCCAAGGTCACCCTATCACCGTGGTGAGTTACGCCCCTTATGGAGACATCATCAGAATAGAGGCCACGGGGCGAGTCGCCAAGTGGGCCATCGAGCTTGGGTCTCATGGCTTGAAGTACATGCCGCGTACTGCTATTAAGTCTCAAGCCCTGGTGGACTTTATCAACGACTGGACAGAGCTGCAGAAACTTGAGGAGAATCCGGATAACACATATTGGACTATTCACTTTGATGGGTCCAGGCAATTGGAAGGCTCAGGGGCTGGAGTCGTATTAACTTCCCCTCGAGGTGACAAATTTTGTTATGTGTTCCGGCTCATGTTTCCTTGTACTAATAATGCAGCTGAATATGAGGCCTTGCTCCATGGTCTTCGGACGGCCAAAGAGATGAATCTGAGCCGGGGTAAGGTGCTTGGGCGACTCAGATCTCGTGGCTCAACAGGTGTCAGGCAAGTGGGACTCCAAGGATCCCCTCATGGTGGCTTACTGTCGTGAAGTTGATGTTGTGGCTGGGCATTTCAAGGATTATCAAGTGGAGCACGTTGATCGAAGGAAGAATGAGGCGGCTGATGCTTGAAGCCGTCTGGGGTCTCAGCGTAAGCCGGTGCCACCTAACACCATTTTGGATGTTTTGCATAATCCTTCGGTTAAGTTACCCACAGAGGAAGATTTAGCTGTTCCAGACCCAGAAGCACAGTTGGTGGCGGCTCTTCACGTCATCCTGGATTGGACAGTGCCATATTTGGCTTACATGACCCGGGGAGAGTTGCTTGAGGATGAGACCTCGGTGAGACAAATCATCCGGTGATCTAAATCCATGACAATTGTTCATGGTGAGTTGCATCATCGGAGTGTCACTGGGGCGTTTCAACATTGTGTGTCACCTGCGGAGGGTCAAGAAATGCCATTGTGAGATCCATGAAGGGGATTGCGGTCATCATGCCGGGTCAAAATCTCTACGTGGCCAAGGCTTTCCCTCACGGTTTCTATTGGTGACGGCTCCTGCTTGGCCTGAAGGATCTGGTCGATAAATGTGGCGGTTGTCGAGAATTCTCACGACGAGCTCATGTGCTGGCTCAAAAATTGAGGATGATTCCAATTACTTGGCGTTTGCGATCTGGGACTTGATATGGTCGGGCCCTTCAAAAGGTCCAAGGATAAAAGACACATCTCACGGTGGCGGTGGATAAATTTACAAAGTGGGTTGAAGCGAGCGGTCGATAAGTGTGATGCAGCCACGGCGGTTCAGTTCATGAAAAAGGTGATCTTCGTTTTGTTTTTCCACAGCATCATAGCGACAATGGCACTAATCTTTCTAAAGGTGCCATGGAAGACTTCATCAACGAGAACATATCCGTCTTGATGTTTGAGCGATTGCTCACCGTCAATCAATGGTCAGCGAAGAGAGCCAATCGGAGATCTTGAAAGGTATAAAACCCGGCTCTTGGTCCCCTTATAGCGGGCGCGGGTTGTTGAGTAGAGGAGTTACCTTCGTGATTTGGAGCATCAACACTACACCCAACAGATCTCGGGTTATACACCTTTCTTCATGGTGTCTGGAAGAAAGCGGTCCTACCAAGTGACATCCGTCATGACTACGCCCAGTGGCGGCTTACATTGAGGCGACAATGAACAAGCTCGTCAGGATGTACTTGACTTGTTGGATGAAGAGCGAGACTTGGCAATAGCCCGCTCGGCGATTTACCAGCAAGACCTGCGCCGCTACCACAGCCGCCAGGTTAGATCCAGATCCCCCCCTTGGGAAGGACCCTTTGTGGTCAGCAAGAATCTGAACAATGGGTCATACTACCTTATCGATGTTCGAGAGCACAAAGACTCACGTAAGTCGGAGGAGGAGACCCGTCGGCCGTGGAATATCGCTCATCTTCGGCCTTAATATACTTGAGCCACCGGCTCTCAAGATGTACATATTTCAACGATGTATATATTATGAAAAGTAATAAAGTAGGACCTCTGTCCTTTTTCCTACCCACAAAAGCTTATATGTCTTTCTTATCATATTGTTTAAACAATCAATAGGAAGCGGATCATATTTGAATCCGGCTTTCCCTTTGGTCCGGCTTATGATCATATCTGAATCTAGCCATGGTCGCTTGGGGACTTCCTGTTCAAACATAGGTCGTATCCGAACCAAAGAGAACATAGTTGTCGATACCCACTTGATCGGCATAATGCCAAAACAACTAGGGGGCTTCTTGATCATATCTGAATCATAGCTTAACCCCTTTGGGTCTGACGTGGATCGTATTCAAATCAGCGTCATTAACAACTCTTATGGTCACTTGGGGGCTTCCTGTTCAAACATAGGTCGTATTCAAACCTAAGAGAACATAGCTGTCGATACCCACTTGATCGGCATCGCCAAAGCCACTGGGGGCTATATGATCGTATCCGAATCTTAGGTTAACCCCTTTGGAACGGTTTTCTGATCGTATTCGAATCAGAAGCCTTTAATTTTGTTCTATTGTTCATCACCCTTTGCAATCTCAAGTATTTGATTATTGTGAGATCATTTTGAAAGCTCTTTTTGGGTGGTCTGTATTCCACCGGTTTAATATTGATCAAGTAAAACTGTTAGTGCATAAACAATCATTATATGTGCCAGATTTCAGGAATAATAAAGTTTATCCTCATTGTCCGGGTCACATAAGCCGACAAGGTAATCAAAGGATCACAATGTAACGCCCTCGATGCGGCTATATATCCCGTGTCGAAGCATGACTTAGAGGCATAACGCATTGAAAGCAATCTGCAAGTGAGGTAATCTTCACACAACCCATGTAATACATAAGGAAAGAGATACATAGTTGGCTTCGATCGCCACTTCACACAATACATAAATAAACATCCATCATCCAGATTACACTCAAGGTCGACTATGGAACCAAAATAAAGAGACTACCCCAAATGCTACAGATCCCGATCGTCCCAAGCTGAGCTCCACTACTGATCATCGAGGAAAAGACACATAATAACGACCACGTTCCTCGTCGAACTCCACTTGAGCTCGGTTCGTCATCTGCCTTTGGCATAATCGGCACCTGCAACTGTTTTGGTAGAATCTGTGAGTCACGGGGACTCAGCAATCTCACACCACGAGATCAAGACTATTTAAGCTTATAGGAAGGACAGAGTAGTGAGGTGGAGCTGCAGCAGCGACTAGCATATATGGTGGCTACATTACATAAAAGAGAGTGAGAAGAGAAGCAAGGCATGGTCGTAAAGCTAGTAGCGATCAAGAAGTGATCTGAACTACTTACGTCAAACATAACTCCAACACCGTGTTCACTTCCCGGACTCCGCCGAGAAGAGACCATCACAGTTACACAGCCAGTTGATGTGTATTAATTAAAGACAACTTGGTTTTCTACAACGGACATTAAAAATTCCCATCTGCCTCATAACGCAGACACGGCTTTCAAAAGATAATACCTGCGGGGGTGTCCCAACAGCCCATTATAAGCTCTCACGGTCAGCGAAGGATATTCCTTCTCTTGGGAAGACCCAATCAGTCTCGAATCCCGGACTACAAGACATTTCGACAATTGTAAAACAAGACCAGCAAGACCACCCGATTGTCCGACAAATCCCGATAGGAGCTGCACATATCTCGTTCTCGGGGCACACGGATAAGCGAAGCGTCTGGTATACGTGACCCAAGTTGCCAAGGGGCGGTCCCATACGGTGCTCTAGTTTGGACCAACACTCGGAGGAGCTGGCGGGGGGTTAAATAAAGATGACCCTCGGGCTCGCGAAAACCGGGGAAAAAAGGCTTAGGTGGCAAATGGTAAAACCAAGGTTGGGCCTTCTGTAGGAGTCTTATTCAAAGCGAACTGTCAAGGGGTCCCATAAATCACCCAACCGTGTAAGAGCGTGAAATCAAGGAACATAACACGGTATGGCGGAAACTAGGGTGGCAAGAGTGGAACAAAACACCAGGCATAAGGCGAGCCTTCCACCCTTTACCAAGTATATAGATGCATTAATTAAACAATAGATATTGTGATACCCCAACAAGTAAACATGTTCCAACAAGAACAACATCTCCATGTTCAACAAGGAACAAACTTCATCTTCACTGCAACTAGCAGCGCTATAAGAGGGCTGAGCAAAGCGGTAACATAGCCAATCAGCGGTTTGCTAGGAAAGGATGGTTATAGGTTTGACATGGCAATATGGGTGGCATGATAAGCAAGTGATAGGCATCGCAGCATAGGCATAGCAAAGGCGAGCATCTAGCAAGCAAAGATAGAAGTGATTTCGGGTATGGTCATCTTGCACAAAGTTCTCGAGTTGTCGAAAGCTTGATCCTCGTAAGCGTTCTCAACAGGTTCCTCGTTCACGTACTCGTCTCCCGGCTCTACCCAAAGCAAGAACACAAACAATGGAACCACAATAAATCACGGGCGATGCACAAACAACATGATGCAATACATGTCATGATATGCGAGATGTGAGATGCAATGCATATGCATGCTCCAGAAGGAAAATGATGAACCAGGCATCAACTTGGCAAAGGTGAGATGATTTCGGTTGAAATCGTTATAGAGATCACCGGAATCGGATTCACGGTTTGCAAATGACAAGCAAAACAAGAATGGCACAAATCTGCCATTAACAGCATGATACCACATAGCAAGCATCAAGAAATTAAGCTACTGCACCCCAAACGTACCAACAAAGCATATGGCAGTGATCTACTCAAGATGCTTGACAAAAGATGAACACTGAGCTATGGCTAATTCACATCATAACAGGTCCAAACAAGCATGGCAAAAGTGCAAAATATATCAACTTCACAGGACTTAGTGAAAATCTGAACATGGCGAAAAACAGCATCGAGGAAGCAATGTTGAGCAAGCAAACAACATGCTACAGGAACTTATAATAGCAAAACAAGACATGGCATGAATCTACTAAAAGCCTAGAACAAAAGTCCCTTACTGACCATGGGCCAAAGAGGATCAGAAGATATGATGGCACCCATGTAAACATAGCAAGTTTCGTTAACAGATTCAGCAAACGGGTCATGACAAAAACAGATAACAAGTAGGCATGTTTAAGAGCTCGATGCACTCACTACAGAGCATTACATGATAAACTAAGCATACATCCATCAAGAAGACATGTCATAGAAGCTACACATGGCAAGAACAACATCATAGCATACAGCGATCAACTACAACAACCTTGGAAAATTTGAATAACATGTAAACAATCTGCCGAAACATTTTATAGCAAAAGTGAAACTCGATTTACTCAAGCTATGGAACTCCATAAATGCAAACAAGGACATGGATGGATGAAGCGTAACCATATGTTCAAAACATCCTTACTGAAGTATCTCAAAATATGCATGGATCTCTCGTAGCATCAAGTTTACATGGCATAAAAATATCAACAAAAGCAGGCTGAAATCAGCAACATCATGAAGCCTAGTTTGCATGCTTGTGCTAGTCACCACAAACATCACAAAAATACATGGCATACACCCTGTAAATATGGCATGGCATATTACAAAACACATGTAGGACTCAAGTTCATAGGGTGCACACATCAATCATGACAAAAATGACAAAAGTGCATGTTCTGATGAGAATCGGAAACTAACATCACATAGCCCTCTTCTAACAGTATTTCGGGCATCAAGGCGAGCTCAAATGAAAATGATGCAATGAGAGTAAATGATTTACTCATCGAGGCGAACATTTGGTATGCTACCATGTCTGAGAACACGGGTGCAAAGTTATGATGCAATGAACATGCAACAAAATATATGAGGAAAATGAAGAAGCAGGGGAGGAGAAGTCAACCCTTCTCAGATCGATCGGATCCGACTACTGTTGTGGTCGGCGTCACGGGGACCAAGTAAAGGTGCGGATCGTCTCAGCTCAACGAAAGGAATGTGTTTCTAGGGAATCGTACTTTTGATTCTCGGCTAAAGCCCACCTTGTAAAATAGCATCTACTTATGATCCGCCTAATTTGCATTCTTATGATCCGCCTCACAATATGATAAGAAATAATCCACCAGAGCAAAAACCAGCGGGGCTCGGGGCGGGGAGGAGGCCAGGCGGGCCGGAGGCGGGCCGAGGCCTTGAGTGAGAACAGCCAACCTGTGATCCCAGTGCGTGAGGCGTCCCAGTGGCGGAGGCGCCAGAGCGGCAGGCAGCGGACAGGCGACCGATCAGCGGCAGGGAGGACTCGGTGGCGGTGGCCTTGGCCAGCCTTGATGGCCTGAGAGGCCTGAAGCCTTGGTGAGCAGACATGGGGGCCCCGCCAGCAGACCTCATGGTCCAGCAGGTGTGGGCCAAGGGTCCATCCAGGGCGCGTGGCAGCCTGCGATTCGTCGGTGGCGTAGGCGGGCGTGTCGACCGTCAGTTCGTCCGTGGCGTGAAGGGAAGGGGAGACTAGGGTTTCGTCCGGATTTGGGGAAGGATCTATATTTATAGGTAGAGGAGCTAGGAGACTCCAAATGAGGCGGTTTTCGCCCACATGATCGTGATCGAGCAGCGATGGACATGGAAGTGACTTAGATGGGTTATTGGGCTGTTTTGAAGGGTGTTGGACTGCAACCCAAAAGGCCTTCGCGAGTTACCGGTTAACCGTTGGAGTATCAAGCGACCTCAAATGGCTCGAAACTTGACGGGTGGTCTACGGTGGTGTACCAAGGCCACTTGACAAACCTCGGTCCATTCGAGTAAGTTTAGTACCGCTCACGGAAAAATGTAAAAGGGCGCGGGGGACATAGGAGTGCGGATTGCAAAAGCGGACAGCAGGGAAAATGCTGGAATCATGAGGCGAACACGTATGCAAATGAGATGCACATGATGACATGATATGAGATGCATGACATTGAAAAAATGCAAAAATGAAGAAAAACCCAACTACGGAGGGAATATCATATCACAATGCCGAAAATGGCAAGAGTTGGAGTTACAAATATGGAAAGTTACATCCGGGGTGTTACAACACTCCACCACTACAAGAGGATCTCGTCCAGATCTAGGACTGAAAGAACTCGGATATTGGAGCGGAGGTGATCCTCGCGCTCCCGGTGGCTTCTCGGTCGAATGGTGTGACCACTTCACTTTCAAGAATTTGGTTGACTTGTTGCGAGTCTTGCGCTCGGTTTCTTCAAGAATAGCAGCAGGGTGCTCATGATAAGAGATATCTTCTTGGAGGTCAATTTCTTGAAGTTGATAGTGCGCTCGAGTCTTGAAGCACTTGCGAAGCTGTGACACGTGAAACACATCGTGCGTTCGCGAAGTTGAGCGGAGCTCAAGTTGATAGGCGAGATCGCCTCTTTTGCCAATGATCTTGAAAGGACCCACGTATCTAGGGGAAGCTTCCCTTTGATGCGAAGCGGCAGTGCCTTTCATTGGAGAGATCGGAGGTAGACATGGTCTTGATTTCAAAAGCCACATCACGGTGCTTGTCATCATAATAGCTCTTAAAGGCGCGATTAGCGGCTTTGAATTCTCACAAATGACTTTGCACATTTCTTGACCGTGATCAAGTCGTTGCCAAGTTGGCGTTCACTGTCTCGGACCAATTGAGAGAATCGGCACTTTCGCCATAGAGAATTTCGAATGGGGCCTTGCGAACTAAGCTTGGAAGCTGTTGTTGTAGGAGAACTTCGGCATATGGAAGACAATCTTCCCACTTCATACGAAGGAAATGACACAAGCCACGAGCATATCTTCAAGGATTTGATTGACTTCGCTCGACTTGGCCACTTGTTTGAGGATGGAAAGCTGTCTTTGAAAGCGAATGTTGGTGCCCATGGCCTTGAAAAGAATCCCAAAACTTGGAGGTGAAGATGCTTCCACGGTCTGAAGAGATCAATTGTGGAATTCCATGCAAGGAGACAATTCTGGAGGTGTATAGTTCTGCCAACTGAGCTGCTGTGATAGATTCTTTCTTAGGAAGGAAATGAGCCACTTTAGTAAGCTTGTCAATGACAACGAAGATAGCATCATTTCCGCGCTTGGACTTAGGAAATCCAGTCACGAAGTCCATTTCGATATGATCAAACTTCCATTCTGGGATAGCAAGAGGTTGGAGGAGACCAGCTGGTCGTTGGTGTTCTGCTTTCACTCTTCTGCAGACATCACACTCATTCACGAATTGAGCAATTTCTCGCTTCATTCGATTCCACCAATATGACTGCTTGAGGTCATGGTACATCTTTGTACTTCCAGGATGAATGGATAGAAGAGAATTGTGCGCCTCGTTCATAATGACTTTACATAGATCACCCCTTGGAACCACAATCCGGTCCTCGAAGAAAAGAGTATCTTTGTCATCAATGTGGAAGCACTTGTATTTGGAAATGCCCTTGTCGATACCACGTTTCACCTTTTTCACCATGGTATCCAGGAGTTGAGCCTCACGAATTTGGTCTTCCAAAGTAGGAGAGACTAAGAGGTTGGCAAGAAAAGCTTGAGGAACAACTTGAAGATTCAGCTTGCGGAAAGCTTCACAAAGGTCCAGTTGGAAGGGCTTGAGGATTAAGCTGTTGCAATAAGCCTTCTGCTCAAAGCATCTGCAATGACATTGGCCTTGCAGAGTATATTCAATACTTGGGTTGTACTCTTGAATCATTTCGACCCATCGAGTTTGCACTGAGGTTGAGGTTGGGTTGAGTGAAGATATACTTGAGACTCTTGTGATCGGTGAAAATGTCCACTTTCGTTCCCAACAAGAGATGTCTCCATGTTATTAATGCATGGACAACTGCCGCCAACTCAAGATCGTGAGTGGGGTAGTTCTTTCGTTGAGCTTCAAGCGATGAGAGGTATAGGCCACAACTTTCTTCTCTTGCATTAACACAGCACGAGACCTTGAAGAGAAGCATCACGAAAACTTGAATGGCTTGGATTCATCGGGAGGAGTCAAGGCAGGGCTGTGGCGAGTTTCTCTTTGAGAGTATTGAAAGCAACGTCACACTCGGGAGACCAGATATACTTCACATGCTTGGAGGAGGTTGGAAAGAGGCTTTGCAATCTTAGAGAAGTTCTCAACGAATCTTGACAATAGCTTGCAAGTCCAAGAAAACTGCGAAGCTGCTTGACGATACGAGGAGGTTCCCATTTCACAACTACGGACACCTTCTCGGGGTTAACAGCGATGCCCTTAGCGGAGATGATATGACCAAGGTAAAGAACTTCATCAAGCCAAAATTCACATTTGCAAAACTTAGCATAAATTGATGCTCTCTAAGCTTCGAGCACCAATCGCAAAATGTTTGGCATGATCCTTCTTATTCTTGGAAGACCAAAATATCATCGAGATAGACCAAGGCGAATTCATTGGTGTAGGGGTTGAAGATGAAGTTCATCATTGGAGAGAATGATGGAGGAGCATTGACAAGGCGAAAGACATGACATATATTCATAAGAACCAAAACTTGTTACGAATCTGTCTTGGGAATATCTTGTTCCGCGAATCTGAATTTGATGATAACCCATATGAAGGTCAAGCTTGGAGAACACTTTAGCACCTTTGAGTTGCTCGAAAAGCTCATTGATGTTGGGAAGTGGATACTTGTTCTTGATTGTCTTCTTATTCAATGGATGATGTCGACACAAAGTCGGTCTATGCCATCCTTCTTACGGACAAAAGAACTCCACAACCCCATGGAGATGAACTTCGGTTTATCAAACCAGACGCTCTTGTTCATCGAGCTGTTTCTTCAATTCTTTCAGCTCATTAGGTCCAAGCTTGTATGGGCGGCTTGAAAGCGGGTTCGTGCGGGCTCAAGATCGATACGAATTCAAGCTGGCGGTGAGGAGGCATTCTGGAAGCTCTTACGGAAAGACATCTTGATACTCTAAAGCATTTGGAATCGAGAGATAGCATTCAACTCGCCCTTCTCATTGAGAGAAAACAACGGATGGTTTCATCACGGCGGCATAGATGATCACATCCTCGGAAGAGTGAGTCAATTGAATTTCCACAGCAGCACAATCAAGCTGAGCTTTGTCTGAGAAAATCGATCCATCCGAGAATTAGATCAATATCCGAGTCACCAAGGACAAATGGTTTAGAAAGAAATCTATAGTCGCCCATCTTGATAGAGACATCATGAACTATTGATTTGGCTCTCATTGACTTCCCCGGAGAAACAACACCCAAAGGTTTATCCAGGTAAGACCAAGTAAAATCATTCTTTGCAAAGAACGATCTTGACATGAAACAATGCGATGAACCAGTATCAAATAAAACTTTTGCAGGAATATCATTAACTGGAAGATTACCCATAATCACATCAGAAGAATCCTCTGCTTGCGCTGCATTCATCATGTTCACCTTTGCAGACTTGGGATTATGCTTGACCACTGCATTGCTGGAAGATCTCACAGGAGGAGGAGGCGGAAGGCGCCTTTGGTTGAAGCATTTGTTCGCGTAGTGACCTTTCTGCTGACATTTGTTGCAAGTCACCTCCGAGAGCGGACGGTGATAAGGAGCATTTGACCTTGGAGCTTGAGAATTTGACTTGTTACGATAGCCAGGGTTGGGCGGGTGGGAAGATCACGACCACCCGAGTTCTTCTTGATAAGGCTGGCCAGAGCGGAGGAGGAGGAGGCAACAGAACCTGGCTGCTTAGCTGCCACTTGAGAGGAAGAAGAAGACTGAACTGCATCCTGATTCTCTTCTTAGAAGCCTCACATTTGAGCTGGGCAGCTTCTTGCTTGATGCCATGTTGTAGAATTCATCATACTTTTCTGGCTCAAAAAGCACGAGAGCTAATTGCAGATCTTCTCTGAGACCACCTCTGAATTGATAGATCATACTCTTTTCATCAGGGACGTCTTGCTTAGCGAAGCGAGCGAGTTTCTGGAACTGGATATTGTATTGATACAAAGACATGCCGCCTTGCTTGAGATTGCGGAACTCCTCACGCTTGCTCTCAACAACACTTTTCGGAATGTGGTGAGCTTTGAAGTCTCGGCGGAACTCATCCCAGGTAATTACACGACCTCCTTTGGAATCTTTGTATTGCTGATACCACTCGGCAGCTTGGTCCTTGAGTTGAAACGAAGCAAACTTGACAAAGTCCTCAGGTCTGACATTGCTACATTCAAAATGTTTGCAGATGTCCACAAGCCAATCGTCGGTGTCGTGGCCTCGACACAAAGCTTAAAGACTTGGCTGATTAGCGAGGAACTGATTGAGGGTAGCAAAGTGCGGCTGGTTGTTGCCTTGGCCTTGATTTCCTTGGTTGCCTTGCCCTTGGATGCGCTCTTGCAAGAGTTGCAAAATCATCGAGCATTTGCGTTGGTGGCTGCCATGATAGCTTGCCATGCCTCCGGGCGGAAGTGGAGGTGGAGGTTCGTGACTCCCATCATTGCATTCGGATTGAGACGCGTTGGCGGAGCCATCTGAAGAGGTGACATCCGTTAGCACTTTGATGAGCGGATAGACAAGTTGAATCAGCGGATAGAAATTGCAACATATAGTCTTCACAATAAACATTTGAACAAGGATGAGCGAATGAATTCCAAAGTTAACATCACCGTCCATTAAGGTGAGAAGCCACTTGATTAAGGTTGATGAAAAAAAATAACAAAATGCAATGGAACAAATTAGTGGTAAGGATTACCCAATCACAAACCAAATATCTGCGGGAAGAAATGCTAAGAGCTACTTGAATCCCACCTATAAACTCCCGAAACTTTCTTTTTATGCAATCTGGTGTTGGGGATACAGGGGACACAAAATATATCACCCAAACTAACAATACCTAGATCCAGCTGTATCCATCCGTCAACACATAACCAAGAAACCCTCGAAATCGTGTACCTCGACCTTGAAAAGCATCCGTTATCTGAGTCATGGCAATACTCGAGCTACGCCCGATCTTTGGGTTATCGGGGTTATCTCACCAACAAGCTGTATAAAAGAGATTTTCGATGTCGGCAAAAACTCAGGTATTCGAGAACTGCAGCGATAAAATTGTGGCGACAACACCTCGAGATCAACTCCCGGGACACTGCCACAACCCCTAAATGTCGGGAGGCACCAAGAACAATGTTCTCGTCACAAAACCATCGGAATGATTCCAAGATACCAGCGTGATCCTAAATTTTTTTAGTGAAATTTGAGGAGAGGAGAGTCAAAACTTCTCGTCGGGAGACCTCACGGGCTGACGAAGGGGCTGGGGAGTAAAAAAATCCTACTCTCCGATATATATAATCCTAAGACTCAAAACATTTTGTTCTAGACTCAACAACGCTGACAAACAATCAGCGGGGGGCTCCTAAGTCGGGATGGCTCGATTACCAACTTATAGCGCCCTCGATGCGGCTATATCTCCCGTGTCGAAGCACGACTTAGAGCATAACCGCATTGAAAGCAATGTCATAAGTGAGGTAATCTTCACACAACCCATGTAATACATAAGGAAAAGAGATACATAGTTGGCTTCGATTGCCACTTCACACAATACATAAATAAACATCCATCATCCAGATTACACTCAAGGTCCGACTACGGAACCAAAATAAAGAGACTACCCCAAATGCTACAGGATCCCGATCGTCCCAAGCTGGCTCTCCCTCTGATCATCGGGAAAAGACACATAATAACGACCACGTTCCTCGTCGAACTCCCACTTGAGCTCGGTTCGTCATACTGCCTTGGCATCGTCGGCACCTGCAACTGTTTTGGTAGAATCTGTGAGTCACGGGGACTCAGCAATCTCACACCAGCGAGATCAAGACTATTTAAGCTTATAGGAAGGACAGAGTAGTGAGGTGGAGCTGCGACAATCGACTAGCATATATGGTGGCTACATTACAAAAGAGGCGAGAAGAGAAGCAAAACACGGTCGTGAAGCTAGTAGCGATCAAGAAGTGATCTGAACTACTTCGTCAAACATAACTCCAACACCGTGTTCACTTCCGGACTCCGAGAAGAGACCATCACGGTTACACTGCGGTTGATGTGTATTAATTAAAGTCAACCGGGTTTTCTACAACGGACATTAACAAATTCCCATCTGCCTCATAACGCATGAGCACGGCTTTGAAGATAATACCTGCGGGGTGTCCCAACAGCCCATTATAAGCTCTCACGGTCAGCGAAGGATATTCCTTCTACGGGAAGACCGATCGATCTCGGAATCCGGACTACAAGACATTTCGACAATGGTAAAACAAGACCAGCAAGACCACCCGATTGTGCCGACAAATCCCGATAGGAGCTGCACATATCTCGTTCTCGGGGCACACCGGATAAGCGAAGCGTCTGGTATAACGTGACCCAAGTTGCCAAGGGCGGTCCCTTACGGTGCTCTAGTTTGGACCAACACTCGGGAGCGCTGGCGGGGGTTAAATAAAGATGACCCTCGGGCTCGCAAAACCGGGGAAAAAAGGCTTAGGTGGCAAATGGTAAAACCAAGGTTGGGCCTTCTTGGAGGAGTCTTATTCAAAGCGAACTATCAAGGGGTCCCATAAATCACCCAACCGTGTAAGAGAGCGAAATCAAGGAACATAACACGGTATGGCGGAAACTAGGGTGGCAAAGTGGAACAAAACACCGGGCATAAGGCGAGCCTTCCACCCTTTACCAAGTATATAGATGCATTAATTAAACAATAGATATTGTGATATCCCAACAAGTAAACATGTTCCAACAAGGAACAACATATCCATGTTCAACAAGGAACAACATCTCCATGTTCAACAAGGAACAAACATCATCTTCTGCAACTAGCGCTATAAGAGGTGAGCAAAGCGGTAACATAGCCAATCAACGGTTTGCTAGGAAAGGATGGTTAGAGGTTTGACATGGCAATATGGGTGGCATGATAAGCAAGTGATAGGCATCGTAGCATAGGCATAGCAAAGAAGCGAGCATCTAGCAAGCAAAGATAGAAGTGATTTCGAGGTATGGTCATCTTGCACAAAGTTCTCGAGTTGTCGAAAGCTTGATCCTCGTAAGCGTTCTCAACAGGTTCCTTGTTCACGTACTCGTCTCGGCTCTACCCAAAGCAAGAACACAAACAATGGAACCACAATAAATCACAGGCGATGCACAAACAACATGATGCAATACATGGCATGATATGCGAGATGTGAGATGCAATGCATATCGTGCTCGGAAGGAAAATGATGAACCAGGCATCAACAGCAAACCAAGTATGCCACTGGAAAAGTGAGATGATTTCGGTTGAAATCGATATAAAGATCACCGGAATCGGATGCACGGTTTGCAAATGACAAGCAAAACAAGAATGGCACAAATCTGCCATTAACAGCATGATACCACATAGCAAGCATCAAGAAATTAAGCTACTGCACCCAAACGTACCAACAAAGCATATGGTAGTGATCTACTCAAGATGCTTGACAAAATATGATCACTGAGCTACGGCTAATTCACAACATAACAGGTCCAAACAAGCATGGCAAAAGTGCAAAATATATCAGCTTCACAGGACTTAGTGAAAATCTGAACATGGCGAAACAGCATCGAGGAAGCAATGTTGAGCAAGCAAACAACATGCTACAGGAACTTATAATAACAAAACAAGGCATGGCATGAATCTACTAAAGCATAGAACAAAAGTCCCTTACTGACCATGAGCCAAAAGGATCGAGAAGATATGATGGCACCCACGTAAACATAGCAAGTTTCGTTAACAGATTCAGCAAACGGGGCATGACAAAAACAGATAACAAGTAGGCATGTTTAAGAGCTCGATGCACTCACTACAGAGCATTACATGATAAACTAAGCATACATCCATCAAGAAGACATGGCATAGAAGCTACACATGGCAAGAACAACATCATAGCATACACTGATCAACTACAACAACCTTGGAAAAATTGAATAACATGTAAACAATCTGCCAGGAAACATTTTATAGCAAAAGTAGAGCTCGATTTACTCAAGCTATGGCACTCCATAATTGCAACCAAGGGCATGGATGGATAGAGAATAACCATATGTTCAAAACATCCTTACTTAAGTATCTCAAAATATGCATGGATCTCTCTGTAGCATCAAGTTTACATGGCATAAAAATATCAGCAAAACAGGGCTGAAATCAGCAACATCATGAAGCCTAGTTTGCGTGCTTGTGCTAGTCACCAAAAACATCACAAAAGTACATGGCATACACCCCTGTAAATATGGCATGGCATATTACAAAACACATGTAGGACTCAAGTTCATAGGATGCACACATCAATCATGACAAAAATGACAAAAGTGCATGTTCTGATAAGAATCTGAAACTAACATCACATAGCCCTCTTCTAACAGCATTTCGGGCATCATCTGAGCTCAAATGAAAATGATGCAATGAGAGGAAATGATGTACTCATCGAGGCGACCATTTCGGTATGCTACCGCATGTCACAGACCCACAGGTGCAGCGTTATGATCACGATGAACATGCAACAAAAATATAGCGAGAAAATGGCGAGAAGCGGGGAGGAGAAGTCAACCCTTCTCAGATCGATCGGATCCGAGCTCTTGCAGAATCGGCGTCGCCAGGCGGGGAGCTCGGGGCAGGAGGAGGAGAGGCCGAAATGGCCGGGCAGGCAGCCAGGCCTTGAGCATGGCCTTGAGCCAGGCAGCCCAGCGTCAGCAGCCCAGGCAGCAGCGCCAGGCAGCCGAGCCCATGTGTGGCAACCAGCGGCAGTGAAGGACTTCAGCGGCAAGTGTGGCCGAACCAGCAGCGCCTGGAGGCCTTGGCCCAGGCGTCAGAAGCAGGCCCAGGGGCCCGCCACGGGCCTCACGGGCCCCTTGAGGTCAGCGGCGAACTGGGGCCGGCCGAGGGCGCGTGGCAGCCTGCGATTACGTCCGATGGCTGTGGCGGGCGTGTCCGACCGTCCAGTTCGTCCGTGGCCTTGAAGGGCCAGAGACTAGGGTTTCGTCCGGATTTGGGGAAGGATATATATTTATAGGTAGAGAGCTAGGAGACTCCAAATGAGGGCGGTTTCGCCCACGATCGTGATCGAGCGGCGATGGACATGGAAGTGACATAGATTGGTTATTGGGCTGTTTTGAAGGGTGTTGGACTGCAACCCAAAAGGCCTTTGCGGTTACCCGGTTAACCGTTGGAGTATCAACGACCTCAAATGGCTCGAAACTTGACGGGTGGTCTACGGTGGTGTACCAAGGCCACTTGACAAACCTCGGTCCATTCGAGAAAGTTTAGTACCGCTCACGGAAAAATGTAAAAGGGGCCTTGAGAGACATAGGAGTGCGGATTGCAAAGCGGACAGCGGAGAAAATGCTCGTAATCATGAGGCGAACACGTATGCATATGAGATGCACATGATGACATGATATGAGATGCATGACATGGACAAAATGCAAAAATGAAGAAAAACCCAACCACGGAGGGAATATCATATCACAATGCCGAAAATGGAAAGAGTTGGAGTTACAAATATGGAAAGTTACATCCGGGGTGTTACACACAGGTATGCTGTTACGATTGTATTTCAAGGATATAATCGAGAACTAGCTTTATGATTTTTGATTCATAGTGCAGGTTATCAACACATTATATGACCCCCTATCTGCGGTGAAGTTGCCGAGGGACTTGTGTTTTGTTACATACGCGAGGCGATGCAAGCAATTTCTTGTAAACATAAAGGAAGCGGAAGACGATATAAGCGGAAACATATAATAGCGGCAGCAAGAAAGTGCTAAGTACCGCAAACATCTGAAAGGCATGGCAAAAATCAAGTGTTTTTCTACCCTATTACAAGACTTTACAGGTCGAATAATGAAGCATTGTTTTTCCACAAGACATAAACATCTGACGCTTGATGGTTCCTCCATTGGTTGACTGGCGTGTCGGGTTATCCTTCTCTGCTCCTCCGTCGGATGTCCTATCACGGAAGGTTGATGATGTCGATCAATGCCACTCAAAGCTTCAAACTCAGCCGTCATCTATTAACCGGCTGGAGTGGACTTGAGGGCAAAAGTATGCTTCACAATTGGAGGATCGGTGGCGTCATCGTAGTGAGCGTTAGGAGTCTCGGTTCTGCTTGTCATACCCGGCTGATATTTGGTAAGGTCGGTGTCATTCCCAATAAGCGTGGCCAGGCGTACCTCCTTCACATGGCGGCGAAATCCTTCTCATCAAATCGGTACCATCCTCCTTTAAACTTGGGTATCCAAGAAGCGATGTCGGCGGGTCTAGTTACGGCATAAATGCTTTGGCACGGCTCAATGCAGCTATAGCTCCGGCTCTTCGAGGCGCTTGCCTTAGCTCTTGGATCCGTTGAGGTAGCAGACAAGCCGCTTTAACATATCAGCCGGAGATGGGGAACGTCATTTGACAAAGCCACAACGGCCAAAGCACGTTGTGACCCGGCATAGAGTTGCTCCACTAGAGTATAAACCGCCTTTAACTTGATCAACATGTTCTGATTAAGGTTTGAGCTCTTGGGGCCTGCGTTAACAAGTATCAGGTGAGCCGGAGGTAACAATTGCAATAGTCCTCGAAAGAAGGTTTGCAGTACTCAATGTTTGCACAAGTAGCTTACCAAAGATTGCTGAGACCATTTGGGATATTTGGCGCTTTAAGCCGGATAGCTCGGCTGTTGTTTCTGCAAGCGACGCCTATGCTTTCTCGGCCCGAGTGACCAAAGAGGCCTTTTCATCAGCCAGTTTTCTTATGCCTTGAAAGCTTTTCTTCAGCTTTTCCTGTTCAGACACGCTGAACTCAAACTTGGAGTTGGCCTTTTGGATTTCAATTTCTTGAGATGCCAGGCAGTTCTTCAGGTCAGCAATCTCCGACTCAAATTGGTTTATGGTGTCCTGCGTTAATACCGGGTTATAATCAGTATTATTATCAGATGACATTAAGTCCCAAGCACTTTGCAAGCAAAGATACTTGACACTTGGGGGCTAATGTATACTGAAGAACTCTAAATTACTACTCTGGTTCATGAACATTAAGTCCCAAGCACTTTGCAAGCAAACATACTTGGCACTTGGGGGCTAATGCGTATTGCAAGTTCAAAAGTATTATACTACACCGGGTTAAATATCTTGTTCTATAGTCGGCCTTTGAGATAAGCCGGATATTTGATAAATGATAAGCAGATTCTAAGTCTACGGCATATTTTCTTCTAAGGAGTAGACTTGGGGGCTGTACAGTAAATATGAGCAAGGGAAAGTAACAAAAGTGATACCTCAGATTTTTGATGGATTTATTTCACCATGTCAATCTCAGTCCACGGCTGCTGTGCACTTAGGCGTGAGTAGCGGAGACAATCTCTCAATGCTCGGATGAGTGTAATCGGTAATGTCAACAGCCTTCGGCACTCAAAAGTTCCTCTTTGGCGAGCACTTGGCAACAACGATGGGCTATCCGGTTCAATAAAGCTGAGTCCTAGTGATCTCAACCGGGTCATCGCCTTGGCGGGATAGGAATCTTCGTGTTGTGCCAGAACCGTCGAGGCTTGTTGGCGGCGAAGTCGGAGGTAGGTATTTGAGCGTCATGAGATGGTTAGACGGCGGCTCGAGTGACGAGAAAGCAGAGAGAGGAAGAAGATGACGAAGGGGGGAGAATGGAAAGACCTAGGTCGTGCCTATTTATAAGGAAAGGTTGACTAGGAAGGCACGAAGCGAGGAGGCAAGGCATCATTATCCAACGACTCCGAGCCTCGGTTTTCAGAATGGTCGATAAAAGCGAATCCGTTCAAGATATGACAGAATAAAATAAAAATTTAATGGAAGATGACGTCACGGTGGGTTATCACGGATTCAGAAGATGACATCACGGTGGGTTATAACCTTCGCACAGACAGGAGACAGAAAGGCTTGTTTCTTAAGAGATTTTAAGATTGACATGAACCGATTCAAATCAATCCGGGGCCAAATGTTGGGGATATAACTATTTGCGTAAGCCGCCATGGGGGGCGGGTTCCGCAAAGAAAGATTCATCAGAAGAAGCCCAAGACCAAGCATGAAGATGGCGGTTCAATAAAGGGTCTAAGCCCATAGGCGACTTAAGGCCCGTAGTAGTAAACCGCCGTGATGGCATGACTTGTATCGTAAGGTAGAGTTAACTAGTCACCGGCGGACCTTTTTATGAGCCAGTAGGGACTACTGTGAAGCTGCAGGCGTATCCCGTGTATATAAGGGGCGACCGCATGGCGGCTTAGGGCGAAAACAACTCCTCGAGGCCCCGGGCATAGCGTATCTCGCTCCACGGTCATCGAAACCCTAGAAATATCAACCCAACTAGGCGTAGGCCTTACCTTCACCGTAAGGGGCGAACTAGTATAACTCTCTCATGTCCTTTGTCCCGATTAACCCCTTTAAGCTTCCTAGTTGAGATGGCTCCACTACTAAGTCCTTGCAAGAGGACATCTGCGTGACAATTCCACGACGGTGGGTCCATGTTACGAGGATTATCCTCATTCTTGCCTGGAAAAATTATGTCCTTGATGCACGCTAGGTAGCGGACCTATTGTAGGAGCAGCTGCGGACATTATGAGCGTTTGGCAAGCTCGGTATGATGACTACTTGATAGTTTAGTGCGCCATGCTTTCGACTTAGAACCGGGACTTCAAAAATGTTTTGAGCATACAGAGCATATAAGATGTTCCAAGAGCTGAAATTGGTATTTCAGGACTCATGCCGAATCGAGAGGTATGAGACCTCGACAAGTACTTTGCCTACAAGATGGAGAGAATAGCTCAACCGGTGAGCATGTGCTCAGAATGTCGAGTACTACAATTGCTTGAATCAAGTGGGAGTTAATCTTCGGATAAGATAGCGATGGACGAGTTCTCTAGTCACTATCACCAAATTCTTTGGAACTTCATGATGAACTATAATATCCAAGGGATGGCCAAGCGATTCTGAGCTCTTCATGATGCTGAAATCGTGAAGGTAGAAATCAAGAAAAGCATCAAATGTTGATGGTTGAAAAGACCACTAGTTTCAAGTAAAAGGGCAAGGAAAGAAAGGGAACTTCAAGAAGAATGGCAAGCAAGTTTCCACTCCCATGAAGAAGCCCAAAGCTAGACCCAAGCCTGAAACTGAGTGCTTCTACTGCAAAGGAAATGGTCACTGGAAGCGGAACTGCCCCAAATACTTGGTGGATAAGAAGGATGGCGAAGTGAATAAAAGTATATATGATATCGTGTTATTGATGTGTAGTTAACTAGTGTTTATAGCAACCCCTCGGTATTTGATCTTGGTTAGGTTGCTAAGAGTAGTAACTTGAAAGCAGGAGTTATAAAATAAACAGAGACTAGTTAAAGGAGAGGTGATGATGTGAGCTGGAAGTGATTCCAAGGTTGATAAGATCACCATCGCACACTCCCTTTACCTTCGAGATTAGTGTTGAACCTAAAATAAATGTTATTTGGTGTTTGCATTGAGCATGAAAATGATTGGGTCATGTTTATTGCAATCGATTATTCATTTAAGTCAAGAATAATTGTTGTTCTATTTACGTGAATAAAACCTTCTATGGTCATACACTCAATATAAATGGTTTATTGAATCTCGATCGTAGTGATGCACATATTCATAATATTGAAGCCAAATGATGCAAAGTTAATAATGATAGTGCAACTTATATGTAAACCTTGCCGTTTAGGTCATATTGGTGTAAAAGCGCATGAAGAAACTCCATCTTGATGGACTTTTGGAATAAACTTGATGCTTCGAACCATGCCTCATGGGCAAGATGACTAAGACTCCGTTCTCGGAACAATGGGCGAGCAAGCTGACTTATTGGAAATAATACATACTAATGTATGTGGTCCGATGAGTGTTGAGGCTTCTTGGCGGGCATCGTTATTTTCGACCTTCACGAGATGATTTGAGCATATATGGGTATATCTACTTGATGAAACATAAGTGCGAAACATTTGAAAAGTTCACGAATTTCAAAGTGAAGTGGAAAATCATCGTAACAAGAAAATAAAGTTTCTACGATCTGATCGTGGTGATGAATATTTGAGTTATGAGTTTGGTCTTCATTTGAAACAATGTGGAATAGTTTAGCAACTCCATACACAGGACACCATAGTGTAATGGTGTGTCCAAACATAAATAACCGTACTTTATTAGATATGGTGCGATCTATGATGTCTCTTACCGATTTACCACTATCATTTTGGGGTTATGCATTAGAGACAGCTACATTCAAGTTAAATAGGGCACCATCTAAATCCATTGAGACGACACCATATGAATTGTGGTTTGGGAAGAAACCTAAGCTATTGTTTCTTAAAGTTTGGGGCTGTGATGCTTATGTGAAAAAGTTTCAACCTGATAAGCTCGAACCCAAATCGGAGATATGTGTCTTCATAGGATACCCAAAGGAAACTGTTGGGTACACCTTCTATCACAGATCCGAAGGCAAGATATTCATTGCTAAGAATGGTTCCTTTCTAGAGAAGAAGTTTCTCTGGAAAGAAGCGAGTGGGAGGAATGTAGAACTTGATGAGGTAATTGTACCTTCTCCCGAATTGGAAAGTACACTACAAAAAAAAGACACGTCCGTGACATTTTGGGCCGAACGAAAAAAAAATTTGTCATACATATGACACTTCTATGACGATAATTGTGACAAAACCCGGTATCATTATAGATGTGGTGGGCTCCTACCTCTATGACAAAATCATGAAAGAAAATGGACTTTTAAGTCTGGCGGGCGAGAGGCGCAGCTGCATGACATTCTTTGGGCCGTCCATTACGGAAAAAACCGTGGTAGAAGCGAGGCGAGGAAAATTTCGGGGAGTTGCGATTACGGTGGGAGGTCGGGGCGGCGAAGCGCGTTCTCTCGTCATACTGCAGCGTGTGTGCGGCGTTAGCTCTAACTGGACCCAAAGCGAGGCGTTGGGCTCTAACGAACCGTCGATTGCATTGCAGGCTACAGCGTTCTGAACCCGGCGATCGATCGATGGCTGTTAGCGAACCGATGGAGTTATTCCTTGCTGCTTTCTTTGCTTTACTAACTGAAGCCGATCGATTGGATGAGCGATGGCGTTGCGAGGTGGATGAGCGATGGCGGTGGCGTTGCCTCTGGATGAACGAGGAACCCGTGGTGTGGAGGCGGATGAGCGATGAGGCGGTGGAGGGTGGCCGTGGAGGGTGGTTGAACGGGACCCGTGGTGTGGAGGGCTGGATGAATAGTGAGCGGTGGAGGGTGCCCGTGGAGGGTGGTTGAGCGATGGCCGGTGGAGTAAGCGCGGTGGAGGCGGGATGAGCGAGGGAGCCGTGGAGGCTGGAGGAGGTCGTGGTGGCCGTGGAGGCTGGAGGAGGTCGGCGGTGGAGATGAGCGGTATCCGTGGAGTACCGTTTTGCGATGCGGCACACCTCCGATGAACAGGACCCCGTTTGACCGTGGCGGCTCCAACACAGGTCCGTTTTGTCCGTTTTGCGGTACACCACACCCTCCGGATCAAAGGACCCCGGTTCGACCGTAGGAGGTCCATTTCCTCCGTTTTCTTGATCGCCACACCCTCCGATCAGCGGGACCCGTTCGAGCGTGGCGGTCGAACACAAGGCCGTTTCCTCCGTTGTGTGATGCGCCGGGCCTCGTTTCCATCGCTGTTCCGTCCAAGCCCTCCCGATGAACACGACCACGCATTCCGTTCCGACCAGCCGGTTGGCTCCCCAGCGTTCGTTGCCTCCCGATGAACACGGCGCATTCCATTTCCTCCCCATGAACACGGCGCGTTCTTTGCCTCCCCATGAACATGGCGGCGACCTTTGTTTCTCCATTCCGACCTAGCCATATCACGTGTCTTGCGGTAGGCGTTGAGACCTGCCCGTATGTGCGTGCGTGGCCGTATTTTCTTCCTTACACCCTCGCAGCTGTATGTACGTGTACATGCTACGTGCGCACCTCTACTATGACACGTGCGCGCCTCTACATCCACCAATATATATATACATACACATTCGCGACCGAATGACAACACTCGTGCGCTTCGACCGGGTGGGTCTGGTATCGAGCACTTCCTTACTGCGAAGATGTAGCTGGTGGGTCCCAGCGATCGAAGCGAATCATATTTTTGCCTAGATGCACTTCCTTGCATGCGAAGATGTAGCTGGTGGGTCCCAGCGGTCGAGAGCGAATCGTTTTTTGCGGACGCACTTCCTTCGCGTGCGAAGGTGTAGTAGTGGGTCCCAGCGATCGAGAAGCGTTTTTTCACGAAATCGATGGCGTCCGGTGTGTCCCGCTGTCGGTGGAGGAATAATTATTTTCAGCGTAATAAGGAGGCACTTCCTTGCTGCGGTCGTGGACCCGGTATCGACCTCTCCACATATAGTCCACGTCCGATGGAAATCGTTCCTTGACCACGTTGACCATGCGCGCCGAAACACCGGGGTGGTGGGCGACAGCGAGCTTAAATAGGGAGCGACAGGGAGCAGGGAATTTTGAAGATTGTGGATGTGAGCCTCAAGTCGTCTACTAGAGTTCGGCGTGCTTGGTTTGGCGACCACGTCATCTACATATGCTTCCACTGTTTGGCGATCTGGTTTGCGGACATATACGAATCGTCTTGTGATATATTGCGCGGCGTTTTGAGCCCAAAGGGCATTGTGTTGAAGCGAGCGGCAGGCGTATGGGTGATGAATGCTGTTGCAGCTTAGTGCAGCTCCGCCATCTTGATTTGGTGGTAGCGGATCTGCGTCGAGGCTGTGAGTGCGTGTCCTGCTGTAGCATCAACGATTTGATAAATTCGAGGGAGGAAGGGATCCTTTGGACAAGCCTTATTAAGGTCTTTGAAATCAACACATAGGCGCCGGTTTATCCTTCTTTGGTACCATCACCGGTTTGCTAGATCGGATGTTTTATATCTCGATGAATCCGGCTTCCAAAAGTTTGGCTAGCTCCTCTCCCATGGCATGTCTCTTGGGTTCGGGCGCGAAGAGCTGTTTGATTGCTTGAATCCTTTTAGGATATTTGGCGTGCTCGGCGGTGACGTGGGATTCTGGCATGTCTGAAGGGTCCGAGTAAATGTCCTAGTTTTCTTGTAGAAATTCTCGTAGTCTGGCGTCTACATCAGGGTTTAATTGTGCCCCAATGGAGGCCGTCTTTGCAGTCCGTTAGGTGGACTTGGAATTTGACTATTTCATCCGCTGGTTTGAAAGAGGTGGACTTGGATCTTTTATCAAGTATCACATCGTCCCTGTTCACCGTGGAGCGCATGTCGCGGTGAGTTCCTAGGCCTCTAGGGCTTGGATAGTGCCTCGAGGGCTAGTCGGCTGTCTTATTTTAGTGCGAGTTCTATGTTGGGATCACTAGCGAGTGAGGATTCCGTTGGGACCGGGCATTTTAAGCTTCATGTACCCATAATGGGGTATAGCTTGAAAATTGTGAATGCTCTCGCCTAATAAAGCATGATATCCGCTGTTGAGCAGGGCCACTTGAAATGTGACCTCCTCGGACCTGTAATTATCCGGCGAGCGAACACTCGATCGGCGTGATTTTCCGTGCAGCATGCTTCCGGCTAGGGTTATTCCTGAAGGTTGTGTTGCTTGCTCAATGTGGTTCGATCTATTTCCATTTTGAAGGTTTCCTCATAAATCAGGTTTAGTCCTGCTGCCACCATCCATGAGTACCTTAGTAAAGGCGGCAAATCACGATCTGGTGAGGACCAATGCGGCGGTGCCGGGCAGTTAATTGGGTTAATCCTTGGCATTAAAGGTAATAGCCGTGTCCTCCATGGATTTATTGTTGCTACTTGGTAGACTTGGCAAGGTTGCGAGTGTCGTTTTCGCATGTTATTTGATGCGAAAGTCTCGAGTATTAACACCGTCTTGGTGTTCTGAGCTGGAAGTTGAAGCTAGAAGCTCTTATGCACGGCCACGCCGTAGTATCCAACATGCTCGAATATGAGTTGGAGTGGCGCCCTCGTGCTATGAATTTTGCATTGTCCGTTTAGCCAACCCTCGATGCGGTTCCGTACCCTTTAGGGGTTTTGGTTTTGGTATTCAACCGGGTGCTTGATAATGATGCACCCTTTTGTTTGGACTAGGGATATATTGGGGCGGATTATCCCAAAATTTACTTCGGTTTTCGAGGCGCTCTCCATCGCCGCAGTACTTTTGTACTATGGTCACCAATCGCAAAGCGTGTAATTTATGACGACTTATGGCGTTTAGGATTCCTTGTCCGTGTAATTATTGCAAAAGATTGGGATTGATTCTCCTCTCGGCGATCCTTTATCCTATTCATAACCGGAGAATCGGCCCGATAATGATCTTGCTGGCGGGCTCTTTCCGGTCGAGAGAGATCGCTAATGTTTGGGTGGGCGGTGGCACTAAATCCGGAACCCGTACAATTTAGGGCTCGGGGGCGAAGTTTCGAACTTCGTGGTTTGGATTTTGATTGCTATCACAGAGTCCGACCGCGGCGACTTTAAGTTCGAGGGCTTGATCGACATCCGTCCCTCCGCAGGAATCCGGCATGGAGGATCGGAATCGAACGTAGCTAGTCCTAAGATAGAATAAGAATCGCGCATTGCTCCTCTATCACAGCAACATGATGGGTAGCACAGGGAGAGTTGATCTCTCAGATCGGTTTAGGCCCGATCGGTCGTGTCTAGTGGGGACTCCAGCGTGATCCAAGAGCTCGTTTATGAAGAGAGCTCGATCGGATCTAACTGTTGGCAAATTCGAACGACATGGAGATGGTTTCGATGACTCGAGAGGTCATCGTCGGTAGCAACGGCGAATTAGCGGTCATGAGAAACTGCCTAGCGAAGAGTCGACCCGGTGGCCAAAGGCTTCTTTGGCGATGGTATCGTCTTTAAAGGCGAGATGAGGCATCATACCTGATGGCGGCGACGCGAAGAACTCTCAATGAAAGCACCAATATGGTGTCAAAACGGCGGATCTCGAGTAAAGGTGACGTGCGTCTGGCGGATGGTAACGGAGACAAGGGACACGATATTTTTTACCAGGTTCGGGCCTCTCGATGGAGGTAATACCCTACTCCTGCTTGATTAATATTAATGATATGGGTAGTACAGAGTAGATCTACCACGAGATCAAGGAGGCTAAACCCTAGAAGCTAGCTTATGGTATGATTGTTGTTAAGTCCTGGGACTAAAACCCTCCGGTTTATATAGACACCGATTGGTTAGGGTTACTACAATCGGTTACAATGGTAGGAGATCTACATATCCGTATCGTAAGCTTGCCTTCCACGCCAAGAAAAGTCCCATCCGGACCGACCTGAAGTCTTCAATCTTGTATCTTCATAGTCTTGGAGTCGGCCGTGATGATGTCCGACTATCCGGACACCCCTAGTCAGACTCCCACTATGCCTCCCTTGCGAGGTGGGCGGACATGCAGCATGGATTCGATCTGTAGTAAGTAGGAGTAACATCATTGTTCGTCTTCTCGAAGAAGCGAAAAGCGCAAACCCGAGCGTGGCAGTTGTGAGCAGCTCGCGTGGTGCAGTTCCTTGAGTACTAGCCAGGCTCATGCATCGGACAAAATTGCTACTCCTCAGTTCCTAAATAATTGTCTTTCTAGAGATTTCAACAAGTGACTACATAGGGAGAAAAATGAATGAATCTACGTTAAAACATGTCTACATACATCCGTGTGTTGTAGTCCATTTGAGATGGCTAGAAAGACAATTATGACGAGGAAATAATGTTTACCAATTAAACTCCATTATCCATTGGTTGATACTCATTACGCATAGGTCCACGGCGCTTAGCACCGTTTCCTCTGGGGGTAACGAATGTTTATTTGCTAATTAATAGCATTCCATGCAATGAACTAGCCATTGCAAGTCATTAAAAGCATGCACACCTCTCATCTCTTATTGGTTGATATGTATGTCGAGAAACAAGAAATAAGGTGAAATTAATGCCTTTGCGCTAAGTGTTTTGGGACTATTTGGTTTTCATAAGATGACTTTCTAGAGGAGTAGTATAGACACGTAAACCAGAAAAGGTATTTGCCTTTCTAGAGATTTCAACAAGTGACTAGACTACACCGTGTGCAGTACCCCCTCCCTTCGGTTTAGGCTAGCCATAGTGGGAGTAACAGCTAGTAACATAGTGCATTTGAGAAAATTCTGCTTATGTGGCAAGTAATTAATGAGAGGTGGTAACATAATATATTCTTGTAACATCTCCTTTCCAAGACAAGATGAGTCTACTGGCTAATAAATGAAGCAATCTATGATACTACTATTATGTTACTTTGCATTATAAAGGTAATAACAGACTAGTGTCATATGCATGACACTAGTGTAAAGATTACCCCTATGACCAACCTTATAGGGCTCAAATCTCAAATCTCATGAACCAAGGCATTTTACAATTGGAGGAATGTCTGCGTATCTCGTACTTTACAAAACTACCTAATTAAACTCATGCATTAATTACGTAGTTCTCTTGTTTTCCTCTCAGCCTTGGTGCGGTGCACAATATTGAGCACTCCTATATGACTAACAGCTCTATCTACATGCAGGACACTTCAAAGCATCCAGCCGCATGCCATCCACCAACTCACAGCCGAGGTGCTAGGTAGAGACTCACTGTCACCCCGGTGTGGCGTCATGACTCCGTCATATCACAAAACCCACACCTTGCCGGTGGTAAGGTGGCCTCCAAGTTGGACTGGACTAAGCAACCATCATTTCATTGGGCAGCTCGTTCAAGACCTTTCTTCCTTTTGTTGAAAAACCTCACTCCGAGCTACTCATACGCCATTTTTCTTCTCTCACAGAAGCGAAGGAAAGGTGGGCCGAATCGATTATCTTTGCTATATTTTCATTCAATAATCTTCTTTTTTGCGAAGAGCCGATTCTCACATCCTATTCTTTTCCCATTTTCATTGTGATTGTGGTTTCCTTTCGATTGCTTTTTGTTTGTCGGTTCATTGATGGATCTGGAGCACTAGGCAAGAAGTTGCCACGGACAACCCACTAGAGCGAAGATCTCCGGAAGCGAGCACCGACCAACGAGTTGACCATGTTGGCAGGCCAACCCATGGAGCGAAAGAACTCCAGAAACAAGCAGGCCAAGAGTTGAGGACATTGGCGAGAATGAACTCCTCAAAGAAAGTTGGAAGAACGACAAGGGCCCCACCGTGCCTACCCGAGAACTCGATTGCCACCTATGTGAGGCTCAAGACCGAGTTTGAGAGATAGTCGCCGTTGAGAAGCGATATTCCCCAGCAGGTGATGGCCCCATCGAGGACGAGGAGATGGCCCCGGAGATGAGCTCCCAGGTGAGCTGCTGGGTAAAAAAATAATGGCTTATTACCATAGTTGTGGTTTTGATTATTTGCAATGTGCTTCTTTTTAATTATTTGCAATGTGCTTGCTTTTGATTATTTGCAATGTGCTTGCTAATATGTTAGGGTTGTGCAAGAGCCGGTGGTTGTCCTTGATGATTCGATGTCGTGGCCCGTCACATTGGCATCGCCCGGATCGATTCGATGGTTGTCCATCCATGGACATTGCGAAGATTGATTCGATGTCGGTCGATCCTGGGACGCCGCCCGAAATCGATTCCCATGCCAGCGTACGTGCTATGGTCATTGCAGAAATCGATGACAAGAAATAGTTGGTTCGCTAATCCTTGAGGTAGTTTGCATTGCCTTGTGTTTAATACGAGCGATGCGTGTTATCAAACCATCTTAGGGCTAGTGCACTGTCTTGTGTGGCGGATCTTGCTACTTTTGTTTGATAGTGAATCATGCGATGAATCATGCGAACCCTCTCCGAGTTATGAAGCAGATGTATCCTCACCAGCTTTTGATGTAATATATGGCATGCTTAGATGTAATTTTGAACTGTTTATCATATCAGCGAGGGCTGTTTGATGATTCTTCATGTTAGTAGGCTAGCTAGCTCTTTGTCACGAGCTATAGTACTTGCAAAACACTCCTTGGAGAGAAACATTGGGGCTGATGAGCTCATGAATGCGCTTATACTTATCCGTCGATCGATAATAGCCCTAGCTCCTAAAATTGTAGGCTTAGCGATCGTCAGACAATAGTCGACATACATTCAGGCCTCATTTGGTTCATAGGGTAGGAAAATCGTAGAAAAGTACGACGTGCAACACAAAATCATAGCGTCTGAGGCGTACTCCTCCGTTCCAAAATAGATGACCTAGGCGGGCTAGTTTGGCCTAGTGGGTTTCGGTTGATATGGCGTGAATGCAGTGCAAATCCGGTCTTGGCGTGTAGTAGATATTGCTTAGTGCAGTAAGTTTTCTTGAAGAAGCGGAATTCAAGCGAAGTCATGATGGTTCCTTCGTCCAAACAACTTCGATTGGGAAAGGTTGGGCCTGCAATGTCGACGGGAGTGACCAGGATAATTTTGTGCATGGCGGGTGGACCCGGGATGGTCGATGTCCCATGTCGGCGAATGAAAGTATTCTTTACGATATAGAGGGCGGCCTCATTGAACCAATGGCAATAAATTGACATGCAAAACAATAGCACTATTATGTCATGACACTAATAATATTCCTCCCTGCTCCACCACATGATTCACCTCCATACACAAACATTCACACGCATATAATTCAACATAGGGTCCTACTAAAGATTTGTTTAACTCCAACAGAAAATTAGGCAGAATAAATTAGTGGCACTTAAGTACTCCTAATTGATTAAGTGAGGCATCGAAGTGGAAGGGCTCCTCGAGGATCGCCTCACATGTAAGGTAGTCGCTGTCGAGCCCTTGAATAGCCTCGATCGAGGCCTCTGGCTTCAAAGAAGATCGCCTTGGCACTGTTTATTCTTCTTCTTCTTCCTCTTCATGCTCTATTTCTCTTTCTCCTCACCAGTTGGTGAAACCAAGTACATGATTGGCCTTCTAATTCAGAATTGGTTTTGTCGGTGAGGGAGTACAAGTGTACTAGTAAAAACAGCATTATTTTCTCATGGCAATCGAAAAATAGAGATGAACACATGCATTAAATATCGTTCTTACCAAGGAAGGTTATGGCGCCAATATGGATGATGAGGATTGGAACAGAGATCTCCGTTTGTGCAGTTCCACCAAATGAACCAACTGCTCCATTCGACATTCCAGCTTAAACAAAGACAAAAGTCACTTCTTTTAAGAAGAGTTTTGTGCAAGGCACCAAAAGGTCACAACAAGAACTGTGTGAATTGGATATCCTGCTTGCACAAAAAGGCACAGAGGAAACAGTCAGAGTCTCGAACAATTACAGGCAAAAACATTTGACTAAACTTGTCAGAGTCTCAAACAATTATAGGCAAAAACAGTGGCTTGGCTTCATTTTTACCAGGGACATTATATTAAGAACAACTAAGGCTACGTTCGGTTCACAGGTTTGGTGCATGATTTTCATAGGAACACAATTCCTACGGTATTCTTTCCCTTCCAACCGTTCGGAACACGGGAAACGTGATTAGTGTTTCATAGGAAAGCTGGTCTGGTAGTACCGATTCCATCGGATTAGAAACATCCACGCTGCTGCCCTGCGCCGGAGGCGCCACGCCATCGTTAGACAAAGTTGCTGTTGGCGGCGCCACCGCCATGCGTTAGACAAAGTTGTTGTGTTGTGTTTGCCCGAATAAAAAAATCAACCTATGTATGGTACGTGAGTTGAGGACAAGAGTAGTCACCGTGCAGCTGAATAAACAAATAGCATCTCATACTGCCAAGCATGCTACTCTCAAAAAACCAAATCTGTACATTTCGTAGTCCATCCGAACACATTCTCTTGAGAGTTTCCTCCGGTTCGCTGTTCCATAGTTTTATACCTACATTCCTTTCCTATTCCGGTCCTCTTTTCTGCCCCTTTATTCCTACCGGAGCCTAAATATTTGGTATAAGGGCATGGGACAGTGGGTGCACCAGCAGTACAACACCATGTACGTAAATAGGGGCATAAAGTGGTGCTTCATAGTTTGTTGCCCCGAGAAACAAACATCCAAGAAACATATCTGGGTTGGTCCCATTTTTGTTCACTCTATCCACCTACTCCTATGTGTGGGTAGCAAATCTAGTCCTGGTCATACCACTGTACAGCGTTACCCCTATATTTCCCTTTTCGACCAAGAGACCGGTTGGATGACCAGTCTGTACTACTTTTATCCCCTTTCCTTCCTGTTTGTACCAAGTCCAATATACATACTAAATTCCCCAACCCCCACTTTATTTCAATGACAAGTATTTTCGGATGGAGGGATTACAAGATTCGACTCCATGAAGTAGCTTTACCTCTAACAATAGAAAAAAAAGGTGACGTTGCACCATCCGATCGAGAGGGGCTGAGAGGTAGAAAATGATGCACATGCAGTGACGTAGCGAGCTGGGGAAGTAGAGCTAAGGCGGTTTCGAACGAAGATATAACTGAAGGTCGTCGGGATGTGGATAGGTGGGTGGCGGGAGGCCGGATCCCCCCATAGGCAACGACGAAGGGATCGGAGGAGCTCCCGCGCCGGCGCTCGGCCAGAGATGACGGTGCAGCCGACAGTGGGTCTCCTCCCTCACTGTTGACGACGGCCTAAACGCTGCCCCTCCTCCCCTTCACCGGCGGAGCGGGATATGTCTGGATCTGTAACCAGCGGTGAGGATAGAAAGCCAATGTTTTTTGAAGGGAGAAAGACAGTGTTACTACCCCTATCTTGTTTAGATCTGGAGAGGATGAGAGTGTGTGAATAGAGCAGCCCTAGCAAGCAAGCACGGAGGCTCCGGCCTATATATAAGTAGTGGGGTAGTTTTTCTTTTCACTCCATCAAAACAATCGTTTAAAATTGTGTACTACGCCTACATGCCAGGTCGCAGTTTTTTTAGTTGTTGATTGTTTTTTGAGATAGCTACCCGCTTGTTCCAAGTGGTGTTACGGTGTGCCAGGTCGCACTTTGTATCGTTCAAGTCTAGTACTACAAATCCCTCCATTAAATGAACAACCACCCCCTCGTAAAAATTGTGAACAAGCCCACGGCTAAAATTAGCGGAAACGTGGGTTGCCCCAACATGCATTATTATTTATATTTTCTACTCCCTCCGTTCCTAAATATAAGTCTTTTTTATTAGCCACACCTAAGACAAGATTTTTTTTATTAGCAGTGAACCCCACATGTCATAGACACAAAAATTGTGGCAAGATTCCCTTAGGCAAGCCAAAGTGTGTCTAACAATTTGAGCAACTCAGGTTAGGCAAGTGTGGCAAGTGCGGGGAAAATAATGTGGCAACATAAGACAAACATAGTCACAATCCAAACAACCCCATAATTTTTTGTGACATGCATGAAAATTTGGTTAGTTAAATTTATAGTCAAAATTTGGCAAGGTGCATCAAATCAACACATGCAAGTATCGAATGGAAAGTCACGGCATGCATGCATGCGTTGTACTCCTCTCCTGCTTCCAAATATAAGTCTTTTAGAGATTGCAACAAGTGACTACATACTGAAGCAGAATATGTCTACTCCTACATAGTACGAAGTAGCCCATTTGAAATGTGTAAAAAGACTTTTATCGAGTGCAGTGGTTTGATGTGTCACGTCAACTCGTACAAGATCAAGAAATTTTATTACTACGACGCCCTCTCCCTCGCGTCCGAGCTCCGGTGCCTTAACTGCACCTGCCTTTGGCTGCATGACAGGTGGGCCAACCACCTGTTGGGCCCACCTGTCATAGACGCAAAGGCAGGAGCAGTAAGTAGAAGCTTTCGCTACACGCTATGTGTCGGTGTCAAAGCCGGCGGATCTCGGGTAGGGGGTCCCGAACTGTGCGTCTAGGCAGATGGTAACAGGAGACAAGGGACACGATGTTTTACCCAGGTTCGGGCCCTCTCGATGGAGGTAAAACCCTACTCCTGCTTGATTAATATTGATGATATGGGTACTACAAGAGTAGATCTACCACGAGATCAAGGAGGCTAAACCCTAGAAGCTAGCCTATGGTATGATTGTTGTTCGTCCTATGGACTAAAACCCTCCGGTTTATATAGACACCGGATTGGTTAGGGTTACACAGAGTCGGTTAAAATGGTAGGAGATCTACATATCCGTATCGCCAAGCTTGCCTTCCACGCCAAGGAAAGTCCCATCCAGACACGGGACGAAGTCTTCAATCTTGTATCTTCATAGTCTTGGAGTCCGGCCGTGATGATAGTCCGCTATCCGGACACCCCTAGTCCAGACTCCTCAAGAGCCCCTTAACCAGGCTTCAATGACGATGAGTCCGGCGCGTTGATTGTCTTCGGCATTGCGAGGCGGGTTCTTCTCCAAATTCCATATACTTGTCGAAGAGTGTCCAGCTTCTGATAAATGCTGCGCTCCTCGGCTTCTATGCCCAATAATGGCCATCTTCCACGTGTTTGAATGAATGCGAAAAGCCAGGGTATTTTTACAATTACCCCCCTAGCCACGCAAATGAGCCGCCTATAAAAGGGGCAAGGATCTAGATCTCAGTCACACCATCCCCCCCTTTGCGAGCCTTCATCGGAGCGCCTCTGACCAAAGCCCATTCCATCATGGACAATCGATGCGGTTGCTCCTCCTCAAGGCCCCAATTTCAGCCAGAAATTGGGAGAGATGCTCACCCCATAGCGAGCTAGTTATACTCAAGCCAAGGGATTTCTCCCCTCGGCCTTCATGGTTCCGGTTCGAGCCGGACTTGCCACCTACCAGGGCGGAAAGCAAGCGGAGAGCGTCCCCGATCCCTCTAAAGGAGAGCGGGTGTGCTTCATCTCTTATCTAGTAAGAGGACTCGGATTTCCAATCCATCCGTTTCTCCGGGGGCTCTTGGAGTTCTACGGCCTCCAATTACACCACCTTACTCCTGCCTCCATCCTACACATCGCGGGCTTCGTGGCCCTTTGCGAACTATTCTTGGGCGTCGAGGCTCATTTCGGGTTGTGGAAGAGAATATTCTGCCTAGTACCCCGTTCTCATGAGGGGTCAATATATCAAGTGGGCGGAGCCGAGCTATGGCGCATCGCCGGGACCGGATACCTATCCGAAACCCCAAAGAAGGCATCCGAAGACTGTCCTTCGGAATGGTTTTACATGGAGGACGTCCCGCTGCCGGATCCTGTTCGGATCGGCCTTCCGGAGTTCAGCAATGGTCCTCTAAAGAAGCGCCTAAGCTGGCGCCCTCGGAGCCCCCGGAGAGAAGATGACCGAGATGTCCGTTATTTGATGAGCCGAATAAGGTTACTGGCTCATGCCGGATTGACCATGACAGGAGTCATGGCAATCTACATTATGAGGGGAGTGCAGCCGCTCCAATACAGGGGCCACCCCATGTGGGACTTCAATGGGGAGGACGATGCCACCCGCCATGGCCGCAAAGGGCCAGGATCGGTCACCGAACTGGTGAAGATCTTGTCTGTCATGTATAAAGGAGAGGAGGAGGATTTCCTCCATGTCAATCCACTGAAGGAGTTTTCTTCGAATAATCCTCGAAGTTGTGTAAGCAAACTTTGTGACCTATCCGATCCATGTTCCCATGGTTAAATATCTCATTTTGTGGTTTCTGCAGAACTGCGCCGGATCATGGAGAAGATACACAGCCCGCCCCACAACCCGAGGATCCGAACGGTCCTCGATCCGACCTCCAAGAGGATCCGGATATAAAGGTGGAGTTGATCGACGGGGTATTCTACCAACTTAGCATCGACAATGCTTTGGTTGCCATTACGGCTGATAACCCCGGAATACTTCCAGCCTCACAGGTAAATGAGACCGAAATCCCAAAACCCTGATAATGACCCATCCGTGCTTATTTTTTATCACCGTATACCAATGGTGTTTCGCAGGGGGTACCTTCGAGGCAGGAAGCCGAGCCCGCGGCGGCTGGCCAACAAAGGGCAGTGCGGCCCCGTAGGTTAAAAAGAAGTGTGGTTCGGATCGAAACTCCGCCGCAACGGTACGGCGTGTCACCATACTCCCAGGATTGATTCCTAGAAGGCGTACTAACGCTGATGCTCTTTTCAGGAAAAAGAGCGCTCGCCGGACTGAGTCCGGAGAGGTTGCCAATCGAACCTTCACCAGCCAAGCTTCAAAGCCGGGTCCGGAGGCTGAGGCGAGCACGAGACGTGTGTCGGATGCTCCTCCGACAGAGGATGCCGACAGGTTGTCCACCACCAACTCCGAGGTGGAGAGCGCCTTGAATCACAGCGTCGCCGGACAGTTCTTCTTGATGCATGTTTCTCCCAAGAGGCCTTGAATGCCTTTGATTCGGGAGATGCGCACCTCCGTGCCGCTCAAGATGGTCTAGCCAGAGCCACGGAGCAGTATGTAAAGGACATACGGGTAAGAAAATTTGACAGTTATACATGCCAGTAGCCCCCGAGACTTAAAATAGTTAGAATAACTGATTTAAGGATCATTTGTTATGCAGGATCTTACAGAAAAGAATACCCGACTGTCCCAGGAGCTTGAAGAGTGCAAGGCCCAACTTGAGGCCGCACTAGCCGCTACAGGGGGAGCTACAGAGACCCTCTCTGGTAATATATGCTTTAAAATATAAATAGTTTATAAAGTGCGGCGGGTGTGTAAATCTGACAAAAACATTGCAGATGGCGCCGGACTAGATCCGGACAAGCAACAGCTCTTACGCCAGTTAAAGGCCGGCGAGAGCGTGCTTACGAGGGTGCAGCAGGACAAGAATAACCTCCAAGACGCCAACACCAAGCTGGGTGAGGAACTAAAGGACATTCGTGCTCAGCTTGTCCGACCAGAAGGAGAATCGGCGGCTTCGCGGCATTTTCAAGAAGTGCTTGAGCGAACTTTGAAAAGAGTTCGCGAGGAAGGCCACTAACATAAACATGTATGTAGGTTTGCTCACAGTGTCGCCCCGAGGAGGAGATGCCCAGTTCTTGGATGATCTTCTTCCCGAATTGCGCTACCTGCACAAACGAGTCCGTAGGTGATGAAAGGCATCGCCAGGCCTTGTGGCCATCTATCTCCGTGCCGAAGGCATTGGGGAGCTGGCGGAGCGGCTTCAAGGAGCACGGCGGCGCTTCCGCTATGGAAGATATCGGCCTGCCATCAAGGCGCCAGGAGGCTCGGGCCATTGTAAAGACGCGATAATGGTTGTTGACCCAAACCACATGGCCGAGGTCGGACTGTGGCGCCGGATGGGATGGAGATCCTCAGAAGTTAGTGTACGCCAAGTAGAATTGGCCGCCAAGTATTCCCAAAGAAGATTGTAAATTAGATAGCCTATTAGATGGCATTGAGGAGGAATACAATGAGTCGAGTTGACTATGTAAAAATATGACATGAAAGAATGTCTTCTAGCCGGATTGTAGATCGCTTGTCATAGCGGACCTTTTTGCTCGACCTCCGGACACAATAGTCCGGAGTGTGTCCGAATACCTTCGTGGTTATATAAGAACCGTGGTATGCATGGAGACAAGGCGAGGGGTCATTGTTGCTGTATCGCA
Source organism: Aegilops longissima (assembly GCA_021605205.1). Lineage (NCBI taxonomy): Eukaryota > Viridiplantae > Streptophyta > Magnoliopsida > Poales > Poaceae > Aegilops > Aegilops longissima. The sequence continues at coordinate 484,728,929 of CM038680.1, forward strand.
TAAGTGCCCAACTAGTTATGTTATATTACATGGGTAGTAAGAAACATCTTCCGTGGAGAATAGTTCCGTTAAAGGTTCCTTTAAGCTGGGATGCATGCCCTAAAGTGCATGTCAAAGCTGCTATGAAAGCAGAAAATCATCCGGGGCAGATGGGTAAATCATCTTTCAGTTCACCGACCGAATATTCCCTTAAGAACGCTAGCTTTCGGCTTCACCCGTCCGAGGTACACATCCGCTGACCCGACAAGAATAATTGCAGAGGTGCTCCTTTACCACCTAGCCGAACAATCGGAACGAGGGGTAAGCACAGAGCCGAGCAACCCAGCTTGGCCAAAACTCAAGTCATATCGATGCATATAATGGTGAATAAAAGGTACATGCGGAATTTTAACGCATGTGTTGGGCATGAAGCCCGTATAAATAAGCTTCTGTTAAAGAAGCCCCCATGTATAATGAGCGCGGACAGCACGTCAAGTGTGTGCGAAAAAAGCGCGAATGAGCCTCTAGAGGCTACAAGAAGAAGGAGGAGGAATGAGAGAAATAAAAAACAGCACAAAAGCAGAAATAAAGAATGCGGACGGAGGAAGGAGACGAACTTGGAGTCCGGCACTTAGGCGTAGAATCTTCGTAGACGGGCTGCGTTCCACGGGTTCGGCTCGAGTCGGTGATCCGATCGCGCTTGCAGACGGTATGCTCCGCCGTCAGGACCTGGTCGATGATGAAGGGACCTTCCCATTTGGGATTGAGTTTGTCCTTTTCTTATCCGCAGGCGAGAACTAGTTCGCCAACGCTGTAAGCTTTGGCCCGCATTTCTCGCTTTGATATCTTCGAGCCTGCTGTTGATAGAATGCGGAACGAGCTTTTGCCACGCCGCGCTCCTCCTCCAATGCGTCCAAACTGTCCTGCCGATCGAGCTCGGCTTCTTTCTTCATACATGCGCACGCGAGGTGAGTCATGTATGATGTCGCAGGGCAAGACTGCCTCTGCGCCGCACACCATGAAGAATGGTGTGAATCCGTAGTACGATTCGGCGTGGTCCGCAGCCCCGTAGTACGGAGTCGAGCTCCTCAACCCAAAGGCGTGTTAGATTCCTTGAGGGACCGCACTAGTCTGGGTTTAATGCCGCCATGATTAGACCGCTTGCCCGCTTGACTTGGCCATTGGTTTGAGGGTGATAGATCGAGGCGTGTCGAGCTTGATGCCCATGTTTTTGCACCATGATTTGACCTCATCGGCCGTGAAGTTGGTGCCATTATCAGTGATGATACTGTGGGGGACACCGTAACGGTGCACTAGCCCTGATATGAAGTCTATCACCGGTACGGATTCGGCCGTTTTAACTGGTTTGGCCTCTATCCATTTGGTGAATTTATCCACCATGACCAATAGGTATTTTTGCTTGTGGGTTCCTCCCTTAAGTGGTCCAACCATGTCAAGCCCCCAGACCGCGAACGGCCAGGTGATGGGTATAGTTTTAAAGGTGGTGGGTGGCATGTGGCTTTGGTTAGCAAAAAGCTAGCAACCGACGCATCGTTGGACTAAGTCCTGCGCATCTGCCTGGGCCGTCAGCCAATAAAATCCTGTACGGAAGCCCTTGCCTACAAGGGCCCGGGCTGCGGCGTGGTGCCCACCCAGTCCGGCATGAATTTCAGCCAGGAGGTTTTGCCCTTCCTCTTCGGAGATACACCTTTGAAGGACTCCGCTAGTGCTTTTATTATAAAGCTCTCCCTCATGGACATTATAGGCTTTAGAGCGCCGCACTATGCAGCGAGCCTCATTTTGGTCTGCGGGGAGTTCTTGCCTAGTTAGGTAGGCTAGGAATGGTTCCGTCCATGGGGCGATAACCGCCATTATTTCGTGAGCAGAGGGTGTTATCTCGGGGGCGGAGCCTCCGGTTGTGTCAAAGTGTTCGGCGTCAGGCGGTGCGATTGGGTCTTGATTGCTATTGCCGGACACCCCTTCCCATAGTACGGATGGCTTGAACAGCCGTTCCAAAAAGATATTGGGTGGGACGGCATCGCGTTTTGCACCGATGCGTGCCAATATAGCCGCCGCCTGGTTGTTATCCCGGGCTATATGATGAAATTCGAGCCCTTCGAACCGTGCTGACATTTTTAGGACCGCATTGCGGTATGCTGCCATTTTTGGATCTTTGGCATCAAAGTCCCCGTTTATTTGAGATATTGCAAGGTTCGAATCCCCGCGCACCTCTAGGCGTTGAATGCCCATGGAGACTGCCATCCGGAGGCCGTGCAGAAGGGCCTCGTATTCGGCTGCGTTGTTGGTCCGTATACATTATTTGAAGGACGTATTGGACCGTGTCCCCGGTTGGGGACATCAGGACGACGCCAGCCCCCAGTCCGGCCAACATTTTGGAGCCGTCGAAGTGCATGATCCAATTGGAGTATGCGCCGTACTCTTTAGGGAGTTCAGCTTCGGTCCATTCGGCCACGAAGTCGGCCAAAACCTGCGACTTAATAGCTCTTTGTGGCTTATAAGTTATGTCGAATGGGAGGAGCTCTATGGCCCATTTAGCAATCTGGCCCGTCGCGTCGCGGTTGTTTATAATGTCATTAAGAGGTACTTCGGAGGCCACCGTTATCGAACACTCCTGAAAGTAGTGCCGCAGCTTCCGAGATGCCATGAACACCGCATATGCTATCTTTTGATAGTGTGGGTACCGGGACTTGCATGGAGTTAGGACAGTCGACACATAATAAACCGGTTTTTGAATAGGGAACCGGTGTCCGTCCGTTTCTCGTTCGACAACGAGCACGGCGCTGACAACTTGATGTGTTGCGGCGATATATAATAGCATTGGTTCGCCCGTTGCTATGCGGCGCCAGACCGGATTTGTTGCCAAAATGGCCTTTATTTCTTCGAGTCCGGCCGTGGCGGCATCCGTCCACTCGAAGTGTTCGGTGCGGTGGAGGAGGCGATAAAGAGGTAATGCCTTTTATCCTAAACGGGAGATAAAGCGGCTTAGAGCCGCTACGCATCCCGTCAATTTTTGTATTTGTTTGAGGTCCTTTGGAATATCCAGTTGTGACAGAGCTCGGATCGAACTTTTTGTTCAAAAAAGCGGAAATAGCTCAGTTCGAGAGAGGGTTGAGCTTCATCGGTTAGTGTGCACCAAAGGATGAGGTTTCTTTCCCTTCCTACAAATTGAAACCGGGGTTTGCTTCAATTCCTCTACCGGACAAAATGAAGCCCAGGAGCTTTCCGGCGGGAACACCGAAGACACATTTTTTCGGATTGAGCTTGATGTCATATTTTCGAAGATTGTCGAATGTGAGCCTCAAGTCGTCTACTAGAGTTTCGACGTGCTTGGTTTTGACGACCACGTCATCTACATATGCTTCCACTGTTTGGCCGATCTGGTTTGCGGACATGTACGAATCGTCGCTGATATGTTGCGCGGGCGTTTTTGAGCCCAAAGGGCATTGTGTTGAAGCGAACGGGCCGTATGGAGTGACGAATGCTGTTGCAGCTTGGTCTGGCTCCGCCATCTTGATTTGGTGGTAGCCGGAGTACGCGTCGAGGAAGCACAATGAGTCGTGTCCTGCTGTAGCATCAACGATTTGATAAATTCGAGGGAGGGGGAAGGGATCCTTTGGACAAGCCTTATTAAGGTCTTTGAAATCAACACATAGGCGCCAGGATTTATCCTTCTTTGGTACCATCACCAGGTTTGCTAGCCACCGGATGTTTTATATCTCGATGAATCCGCTTCCAAAGTTTGGCTAGCTCCTCTCCCATGGCATGTCTCTTGGGTTCGGAAAAGCGCCGAAGAGCCTGTTTGATTGGCTTGAATCCTTTTAGGATATTTAGGCTGTGCTCGGCCAGCTGACGTGGGATTCCTGGCATGTCTGAAGGGTCCCAGGTAAATATGTCCTAGTTTTCTTGTAGAAATTCTCGTAGTGCGGCGTCTACATCAGGGTTTAATTGTGCCCCAATGGAGGCCGTCTTTGCAGGGTCCGTTGGGTGGACTTGGAATTTGACTATTTCATCCGCTGGTTTGAAAGAGGTGGACTTGGATCTTTTATCAAGTATCACATCGTCCCTGTTCACCGTGGAACGCATCGCGGTGAGTTCCTAGGCCTCTAGGGCTTCGGATAGTGCCTCGAGGGCTAGTGCGGCTGTCTTATTTTCGGCGCGGAGTTCTATGTTCGGATCACTAGCGAGAGTGAGGATTCCGTTGGGACCGGGCATTTTAAGCTTCATGTACCCATAATGGGGTATAGCTTGAAAAATTGTGAATGCCTCTCGCCCTAATAAAGCATGATATCCGCTGTTGAACGGGGCCACTTGAAATGTGACCTCCTCGGACCTGTAATTATCCGGCGAGCCGAACACTACGTCCAGCGTGATTTTCCCGGTGCAGCATGCTTCCCGGCTAGGGATTATTCCTCTGAAGGTTGTGTTGCTTCGCTCAATGTGGTTCCAGTCTATTTCCATTTTTCGAAGGGTTTCCTCATAAATCAGGTTTAGTCCGCTGCCACCATCCATGAGTACCTTAGTAAGGCGAAAGCCGTCCACGATCTGGCTGAGGACCAATGCGGCCGGTGCCCGGGCAGTTCGGAATTTAGGTTCGTCACTGGCATTAAAGGTAATAGCCGTGTCCCCATGGATTTATTGTTGCTACTTGGTAGACTTCGCAAGGTTATGGAGTGTTCGTTGCATGTTATTTGATGCGAAAGTCTCAAGACTGTTAACACCGTCTTCGGTGTTGCTGAGCTGGGATTCTCAAGCTAGAAGCTCTTCGCCACTTTTGGCCACCTGCCGTAGTATCCAACATGCTCAAGGCTATGAGTTGGAGTGGCGCCCTCGTGCTATGAATTTTGCATTGTCCGCTTAGCCAACCCTCCAAGACGGTTCCGCACTTTTAGGGGTTTTGGTTTTTGGTATTCAACCCGGTGCTTGATAATGATGCACCCTTTTGTTCTCGACTAGGGATATATTCGGGCCGGATTATCCCAAAATTTACTTCGGTTTTCCAGCGCTCTCCATCGCACAAGATTTCTTTTGTACTATGGTCACCAAGTCAGCAAAGCGTGTAATTTCGCGACGACTTATGGCGTTTAGGATTCCCTTGTCCGTGTAATTATTGCAAAAGATTGGGATTGCGTTCTCCTCTCGGCAGTCCTTTATCCTATTCATAACCAGGAGGAATCTGGCCCAGTAATGATGTACTGCTTTGGCGGGCTCTTTCCGAATTCGAGAGAGATCGCTAATGTTTGGGTGGGCGGGTGGCACTAAATCCGGAACCCCGTACAATTTAGGGCTCAGGGGCCGAGAAGTTTCCGAACTCGTAAGTTTGGATTTTTGATTGCTATCCAACGAGTCCGACCCGCCGCCTGACTTTAAGTTCAGGGCTTGATCGACATCCGTCCCTCCGCAGGAATCCGGCATGGAGGGATCGGGAATCCGGACGTAGCTAGTCCCTAAGATAGAATAAGAATCGCCGCATTGCTCCTCTATCACAGCAACATGATGGGTAGCACGGGAGAGTTGATCTCTCGATCGGTTTTAGGCCCGATCCGGTCGTAATCTGTGGGGACTCCCAGGGCGGCGATGTGATCCAAGAGCTCGCTTATGAAGGAGAGCTCGATCGATCTAACTGTTCGCAAATTCGAACTGACATGGAGATTGGTTTCGATGACTCGAGAGGTCATCGCCGCCGCGCGGCGAATTAGCGGTCATGAGAAAACTGCCTAGCGAAGAGTCCACCAAAGGGCCAAGGCTTCTTTGGCGATGGTATCGCCTTTAAAGACGAGATGAGGCATCATACCGATGGCGACGGCATGCAGGAACTCTCAATGAAAGCACCAATGTCGGTGTCAAACCGCGGATCTCGGTAGGGGTCCCGAACTGTGCGTCTAGGCGGATGGTAACAGGAGACAAGGGACACGATGTTTTTACCCAGGTTCGGGCCCTCTCGATGGAGGTAATACCCTACTCCTGCTTGATTAATATTAATGATATGGGTAGTACAAGAGTAGATCTACCACGAGATCAAGGAGGCTAAACCCTAGAAGCTAGCTTATGGTATGATTGTTGTTCGTCCTACGGACTAAAACCCTCCGGTTTATATAGACACCGGATTGGTTAGGGTTACACAGAGTCGGTTACAATGGTAGGAGATCTACATATCCGTATCGCCAAGCTTGCCTTCCACGCCAAGAAAAGTCCCATCCGGACACGGCACGAAGTCTTCAATCTTGTATCTTCATAGTCTTGGAGTCCGGCCGTGATGATAGTCCGGCTATCCGGACACCCCCTAGTCCAGGACTCCCCACTATGCCTCCCGCACGAGGTGGACGGACATGCAGCAGTGGATTCGATACTGTAGAAGTAGGAGTAACATCATTGTTCGTCTTCTCGAAGAGGCGAAGAGCCAAGCGCAAACCGAACGTGGCAGTTGTGAACGCTCGCGTGGTGCGGTTCCTTGGAGTACTAGCCAGGCTCATGCATCAGACAAAATTGCTACTCCCTCCGTTCCTAAATAATTGTCTTTCTAGAGATTTCAACAAGTGACTACATAGGGAGAAAAATGAATGAATCTACACGTTAAAACATGTCTACATACATCCGTGTGTTGTAGTCCATTTGAGATGGCTAGAAAGACAATTATTTGGGAACGGAGGGAGTATTGTTTACCAATTAAACTCCATTATCCATTGGTTGATACTCATTCTGCATAGGTCCACGCGCTTAGCACCGTTTCCTCCTGGGGTAACGAATGTTTATTTGCTAATTAATAGCATTCCATGCAATGAACTAGCCATTGCAAGTCATTAAAAGCATGCACACCTCTCATCTCTTATTGGTTGATATGTATGTCAAGAAACAAGAAATAAGGTAGAAATTAATGCACTGCGCCTAAGTGTTTTGGGACTATTTGGTTTTCATAAGATGACTTTCTAGAGAGGGAGTAGTATAGACCTGTAAACCAGAAAGGAGTATTTGCCTTTCTAGAGATTTCAACAAGTGACTAGACTACACCGTGTGCAGTACCCCCTCCCTTCCGGTTTAGGCTAGCCATAGTGGGAGTAACTTAGCTAGTAACATAGTGCATTTTGAGAAAATTCTGCTTATGTGGCAAGTAATTAATGAGAGGTGGTAACATAATATGTTACTGTAACATACTGCTTTCCAAGACAAGATGAGTCTACGAGCTAATAAATGAAGCAATCTATGATACTACTATTATGTTACTTTGCATTATAAAGGTAATAACTTAGACTAGTGTCATATGCATGACACTAGTGTAAGTTACTCCCCACTATGACCAACCTTATAGGGCTCAAATCTCAAATCTCATGAACCAAGGCATTTTACAATTGGAGGAATGTATCAGATCTCAGATTTTTACAAAACTACCTAATTAAACTCATGCATTAATTACGTAGTTCTCTTGTTTTCCTCTCCGCCTTGGTCGCGGTGCACAATATTGAGCACTCCTATATGACTAGCCGCTCTATCTACATGCAGGACACTTCAAAGCATCCAGGCCCGCATGCCATCCACCAACTCACAGCGAGGTGCTACAGTCGAGACTCACCTGTCACCCCGGTGTGGCCGTCATGACCCGTCATATCACAAAACCCACACCTTCAGCAGTGGTAAGGTGGCCTCCAAGTTGGACTGGACTAAGCAACCATCATTTCATTGGAACGCTCGTTCAAGACCTTTCTTCCCTTTGTTGAAGAAAACCTCACTCCAGGCTACTCACTTCTGCCATTTTTCTTCTCTACCGACGAAGGAAAGGTGGGCGAATCAGTTATGCTGCTATATTTTCATTCCAATAATCTTCTTTTTGCGAAGCACCGACCGATTCTCACATCCTATTCTTTTCCCATTTTCATTGTGATTGTGGTTTCCTTTCGATTGCTTTTTGTTTGTCAGTTCATTGATGGATCCTGGAGCACTAGGCAAAGAGTTGCCGACGGACAACCCACTAGAGACAGAGATCTCCAGGAAGCGAGCACCGACCAACGAGTTGACCATGTTGGCAGGCCAACCCATGGAGACGAAGAACTCCAAGAAACAAGCACTGGCCAAAGAGTTGAGGACATTGGCGGACGAACTCCTCAAAGAAAGTTGGAAGAACAGCAAGGGCCCCACCGTGCCTACCCCAGGAACTCTGATTGCCACCTATGTGAGGCTCAAGACCGAGTTTGAGGAGATAGTCGCCGTTGAGAAGCAGATTCCCAGCAAGGTGATGGCCCCATCGAGGACGAGGAGATGGCCCCGGAGGGATGAGCTCCCCTGGTGAGCTGCACAAGGTAAAAAATAATGGCTTATTACCATAGTTGTGGTTTTTGATTATTTGCAATGTGCTTGCTTTTTGATTATTTGCAATGTGCTTGCTTTTTGATTATTTGCAATGTGCTTGCTAATATGTTAGGGTTGTGCAAGAGCCGGTGGTTGTCCTTGATGATTCCGATGTCGTGGCCCGTCCTGTTGGCATCGCCCCGGAGATCGATTCCGATGCCGTTGTCCATCCTGTGGACATTGCCCCAGAGATTGATTCCGATGTCGCGGTCAGTCCTGGGGACATCGCCCCAGAAATCGATTCCCATGCCACTGTCTGTGCTATGGTCATTGCCCGAGAAATCGATGACAAGAAATAGTTGGTTGCGCTAATCCTTCAGGGTAGTTTGCATTGCACTGTGTTTAATTACCAGAACGATGCGTGTTATCAAACCATCTTAGGGCTAGTGCACTGTCTTGTGTGGGCGGATCTTGCTACTTTTGTTTGATAGTGAATCATGCGATGAATCATGCGAACCCTCTCCGAGTTATGGAAACAGATGTATCCTCACCAGCTTTTGATGTAATATATGGCATGCTTAGATGTAATTTTGAACTGTTTATCATATCAGCAGGGCCTGTTTGATGATTCTTCATGTTAGTAGGCTAGCTAGCTACTGTGCGAGCTATAGTACTTGCAAAACACTCACTGGAGAGAAACATTGGGGCTGATGAGCTCATGGTACGCTTATACTTATCCCTCGTCGATCGACCAATAGCCCTAGCTCCTAAAATTGTAGGCTTAGCGATCGATCAGACAATAGTCGACATACATTCAGGCCTCATTTGGTTCATAGGGTAGGAAAATCGTAGAAAAAGTACAGAGAACGTGCAACACAAAATCATAGCAAAGGCAGAGACGCATCCTCCGCTCCAAAATAGATGACCTAGGCGGCTAGTTTGGCCTAGTGGGTTTCAAAGGATATGACGTGGTACAAGTGCCGCCCGGTCTTGGCGGTGGTAGCGATATTATGGGTACAGAAGTTTTCTTGAAGAAGCGGAATTCAACGAAGTCATGATGGTTCCTTCGTCCAAACAACTTACAGTGGGAAAGGTTGGGCCTGCGATACGACCGGGGTAGACCAGGATAATTTTGTGCATGGCAGGTGGACCAGGATGGTCGATGTCCCACATGTCGGCGAATGAAAGTATTCTTTCTGATATAGAGGACGAGCAACGGGTATTCATTGTTTATTTTTTATGAAAGCTATTGTCTCCACTGTTACTCCTTGACTTTGTCAATGCCTCTCTCTCCTCCATATAAGCGGGGACTACTCCCTCCGTTCCCAAATATTTGTCTTTCTAGCCATCTCAAATGGACTACAACATACAGATGTATGTAGACATGTTTTAAATTGTAGATTCACTCACTTTGCTCCGTACTTAGTCATTTGTTGAAATCTCTAGAAAGACAATTATTTAGGAACGGAGGGAGTACTTTCTATGCATGCAGCGGGCAGCTGGCGTCTTGAGGGGCCAGGGCAGTGAGAGCGGGCTCCGGAAGCGGTCCGGACTCCAGCATGGCCCACCTCACATTATCACCGTATATTTCTTGGAGTCCGTGCGGCGCGCTGGCGATCTCTTCTCCCTCCCCTGTTTCTCTCTTCTTAGCCGACGCCCGCTGAGCGATTAGATTTCAGCTATCGACGGTTTATTCAATTACGGTCCCACATGTCAGTGAAATTGCAAGACAACGTGTGTCCACTCTGGCGAGCGGCGTGCGAGCCGGACTGTCGGGGTTGCGACGCGTACGACTCGTAAGTGTGCCGCCTTTTCCTTTAGAACTTGCGAAGCGTAACATTTTCGCGCGATCGATCGATAGAAATCCATAACAAAATGACGAGGGCGATGCTTTCCCACTCGTTAGGTGGGCTAGTTCGAGTGATATGACGGGCTACAGTGCCGTCCACTTGCTCCATTTTTATGTAAGCAAGAGTTTACACTCTTACGTGAGAGGAGTGTGAAACACAGCGGATCTGATTTTGATCGAGGGATAACTGTTCCTTGCCAAATAATGGAGGATTGTTAGCGATTATAGCATGATAGTTAGGGCATCTCCAGCGCTTTCCCATAAATTTACACCGGCATCAGTCCGAGGACACTGATGGATGCCATCCGATGCTGCCCGCATACCTTTCGACAACTATATGAACTTACCAGACGAAATTTGTGCAAACAAAGCAAATTCCAAATTGACTGGATGAAATTCATTACATTTCGAGAACTTTTCCTATAAACTGGATGAAATTCATTACATATTTCGCACAAACCATACTAAAACCTACTGTAAACCTAATCTAAACGATCGTCGGGCCCCGACCACCATCTCTGGCCATGAACCCAAGAAAGCAGGCCATTGCCTTTGCCTCCTTCTTATCCTCCTCGATAACCTCCTCCTCCGGAGCATAATGTTATGAAGATTTCCGCCTCCACGTCGCCATAAAGCGGCTAATCGGCCGCCGATTTTTATCCCACCAAACTTGGCATCGACTGAGTGGAGGAGCGGTGGCCTTCCTAGGACCAGAGCAGTGGCGACCTACCATGTACTACTCTTCCTCGCTGCCGGCTGCGCCACAAGACGCTGCCGCCGCTTCGTGGTCGGGGCGGCAGAGGGCGGCCAGGGGAGCCGGCGATCTCGCCGCTTGCTCCTGCGCAATGCGACGTCAAGAGAGCTTTGAGCGCGCCGAGCGGAGCCGCCGATGCCCTCGCCCGCTCCTGCGACAAGACGTCCAAGAGAGCTTCGGGCGCCAGGATGCCATGGTTGAAGTGGTGCCGACAGAAGGAAGGGACCAGAGGAGAATAAGTGTGGGTCTTTGGCTATGGCTGGGAGCTGGGGCTCAAGTTAATATAGCAGGCGAGCCGCGGCAGAAGGATGGAAAATTGGTGCCGGCGTAGGTTCGTCGGGCGTGAATGGGGACACTGCTTCAGTGACTTAACTGTAGATGCGTTTGGGTTACTGACATGTGGGCAGAACGGGCGTCGCCCGCATGTCGCTGACACACCAATTGCACCTGCAGTTAAGTCCGTGAATGCGGCATTGACATTCTGGAGAGATGGTGACCGTTTGAGCGGAAGCGCGCTAGCGATGGAAGGGTTTTCGGTGTGCAGTGGCACTAAGATCGGTCGCTCACGATAGTACATACTCCGTACAATACTAGCATAGTACCCTCTCTAGCTTAGGCTATTTTATAGATTGTCGTTATGATGGACGATATACATGAGCAAGGTGGTCCGAGTATGACCTTTGGTGTTGAGCCAGGTGAATAAATGCTATGCGTTCGCGTAGGCCTCCATGAAACGTCTAAACAGTAATGTCAGGCAACGCCGGGGCGCGCAGGTGATGGGCTCACTGTTTGCGTTGCGCCATGAGCAGGACTTTGATATAGAGGGCTACGTGCATGCATTAGCATGCTTTGACAGCGTGAGCGTCAGTGTCTGACGCGAAGTATTTCATTTTCATTTGGCTGACGAGGGTGCGTTGCAGCGACGAGTCCGTAGTTTGATTCCCCATGTACGCATAATTTTGGTTTTTACAGTATTTCTTTCTCCATTCACAGGTAGGCCCGCGTAGATAGATAAAGAACACGAGCTGATGAGGCGCATGCGGACTGTTTGACTGGTCAACCATACAAATACGGAGCTATACGCTGAGCTAGTGACCGTATAATCACCATATCTTGTATACAATGATCAAAGTGAGCTATCAAGACAAGTTCGATGACCGCAAATGCATTTTACTCGGTAATAAATGACCAGGATTGAAGGGGAATCCTAATTTGCTTCGTCTTCTGTTGAGGATATAGCTACTGAGTGTAAACCGGCCAGGAGGGCCCGGTTCACCCTCGACTATGCTGAAGCCCATGAAGATCCAGAAGATGGCGTTTTACTAACGAGGCTTAGAAGCCCGCAGCCCAAAGGCGGATTAGGGCCCATAGTGGTAAACCGCCATGACTATGTAAACTTGTAATATAAGTTAGGGAAGGAGAGACCGAGCCGGACACTTTGTATGAGTCGGCCTCGGGGCTCTGTAGACCAGCCGGGCGTCAACCCGTGTATATAAAGGGACGACCCGGCGGCGGTTCAGGGACGAGAGACAACAACTCGAGACTCAGGCAAGCATATTTCGCTTTCTGGTCATCGAAACCCAATCAATCCCATCAAAACTAGACGTAGGCTTTTACCTTCATCGAAGGGGCCGAACTAGTATAAACTCCCGTGTCCCTTGTCCGGTTTAACCCCTTCAAGCTAACCCGTTGCGATGGCTCCACGACTAAGTCCTTTCACGAGGACATCTGATGTGTTAATTCCACGACATCTTCTGTCCTTGAGCTCTTGACAAACCAATGCACTATACGGTTGTCCGGCCACTCCAACCCAGAGCTCTCACCAAGCGTCGTTCATGCCACCGCGCCGCACACTAACCGGTAAGGCAGCGATGGCATCCCGCCGCGCCGAGTTCCTCGCCGCCCACGAATGCACGCAAAATGGTAGGGAAGCGATGGCATCCCGCCGTGCCGAGTTCATCGCCGCTCGCGACCTCACAACTATGTGGGAGGAATTTGAAGATGCCAAGGCCGAATGGGCGGTAGAGCAAGAGGCGGCCAAAGCCGCACAGAGGGAGCGGAAAAGTCAGAAAGCACTCAAGAAAAGAGAGGCCCGCCTCCGCAAGAAAGAAAGGATGCATGCGCTGCTGCGGAGAGGTCGGCGGAGATCCAAGCACAGTGGGGTGTCACCGACAAAGCCGGGAAGGAGAACAACGACGTCTGGCCAGCATGTGAGAAGTAGTAGTACTAGTAGTAGTTAGTGTGTGTGTCTGTGTCTGAGTACGTGCATGTACGAGTACTACTAGTTATTACTGTAGTTTTTAGAGCAAATTACCAGTACATTAGCCTAGACTAATGGAAACATTCCTATCCTATACATCAAATGGCATCTCTTTCTCTATAGGAATTGAGATGCATGTCATCTCACTTCCTATGATTTTCATATTCCTATCCTATGAACGAATGGAGGCCTCTGTTGGAGTAAATACTGTAGCTAGCAGTACTACTGGTACAGTAGTTTTCTTCAAGAAACGGAATTCAACGAAGTCATGATGGTTCCTTCGTCCGAGCAACATCAAAGTGGGAAGTGGGCCTGTGATTTGACGGCTCATTAGTCATTGTTACTGCGGCGCGACGACCTGGGTGACTCTCCCTTGGAGTTCTGCGTGCATGGAAAGTGGACCAGGATGGTTGACGTCCCACATGTTGGCGAACGGAAGTATTCTTTCCGATATCGAGGAGCAAGGAAACCGCGTGGTATAGTATCACTGCTGATTGGTTCGCAAAAAAAATAGTACCACTGCTGATTTATAATTATTTTTTATTTCTGATGAATGCTAGCGTTTCAACTCTTACGATGAAGGGTGCCAAACACGCACGTACTGGATGTCCCACACGTCAGCGAAAGGAGTGGTACATGAACAGCGTGGTAGAGCCCAGCGTAAAAAACAGCGTGGTAGAGTGTCTCCACTTCTTCCACTTCTGGGTCGGAGACCACACGTAGTACCAGTACCTAGTGGTATGAACGATACAAAGTGCGACCTGGAGAGAAAGACACGTCTAGTTGGAAGTTCTCGGGGCATACACATAAACAAATATAAAAGTTAATATGTGCCTCCAACTAATATAGTAGTAGTAGAGTACTTAGGCACGTACTCCATAACATCACCGTGCATTGCACGTACAACATTTAGTGGTAGTATGTAGTAAGAGACAAATGCCGCCCAAGAGTTCCCTTCTCGACCTACTTTTGGGTGTTTGGTAGAGTGTATGGAGGGTGCTTGAGTCCACACTAGTTTAGCACAAATACACTAGAAGCATGCATGAAGAGAGCATGCATGAAGAGGGGTGTTGAGTTGAGCATGCATGAAGAGGAACAACTATGCTTTGACGAGAACGCAACCAAACACACCCTCATATGCCACACATGTTCATACCATTTGTGCCTTTCTACTTCACTTATCTGCGCTACATTACTCAGGTTAGACGTCCACTCCACGGGTACATGTCCGTCTCAGAGTTCCAGTCCCACGTGTCCTTCATATAGATGGAACGATCGTTGCATAACACGTGCACCTTGATGCTAAATGTCTCGCGTGTTGGGCAAAGGATGAACAAAGCTCACGTAAAAAAAATAGAGTGGAAGAACAATAGATTCCGGACGACCGAGAAGGAGCAAGGAACCTCGTGGTGGGCGTCTGCACTCATAATATTTAATATTATTCAGCGATATAAAATTAACCAATCATCTCCACAAAGGATCTGAAGAGTACGAAACACGGCAGCCCAAAGTAGTTACATCACACTAGTACATGGCTAACCCACGCTATCACCATATTTCTTGGCTTCCGTGCGGCACCTATCTCTAGTAATCCAGCAGCTCTGTATCACTTCTCCTCCTCGTCTCTATCAAAGTGCGGCGGGCTGGCGTTTCGCCGCCTATTGATGTCGGTTAACTATCACATGTTAGCGACATGCCAAGAGCATTCTAAAAAATTCCTTTCACGTTCCGCTTTCAAAAATAAAAAATCCTTTCACGCATTTAATTTGCTCGTGTGCTTTGAGCAACTTGCATGTCCTATACTGCTCTGTTTGATACTCTAACTTAGCTAGAGGTTAGACTAACTCATGACTAACCCTGAACTAACTGTAGCCAAAGAGGTGTTTGGGTGACAGGGTTAGATTGACAATAAATGCACTTCATTGAGAGAGAAAAGTGGTTTTTCAGTGCTCCCAATGAGAACTATCTCCAATTAGCACCTCTTGGGTGGGATAGTGTTTTTTTTGGTGGGTTCGGTGCAACTTGTTCCAATGTAAACCCTCATGCTTGGATACCTTAGGGCTATTTGAGCCCCAACTAGCTCAAACTAATTCTAACCCATGGATCCAAACAGGGCCTATGGCCAGTCTCGATGCGGAGCAATCGCGTGCACCGGGAAGCGGCGCTCCCTCGGCCGTCGCGCCACTTCAAAGCCGGCACCAGTGAGAGGTCGCCTCCGCTCTGGCCGGGCATTAATGCAGCACTGACGCTCCAGGGCGACGCTGACCGTTTCACGCGGGAAGCGCGTGCTGGCAAGGGAGTATATGTTTTGAACCGTTTCAGGTGTAGTAGTAATGGTAGTTTGCAAAACTAAAATTATTGCACTCAGTTTCCTAAGAAATTGTGGTAAAAAACGTTACTCCACAGCCTGCTTCCCTTCTCCTTCCTGCTCGTGATTTACGTGGCCATGTTACGTGGTTGTGTCAAAAAAATGTCACTTCCTGCTCGTGATTTGCGTTATATAATTACAAGCAAGATTCTCGCATTGCACGGAACATCAATATGCATTCTTTACAAAACACCTGTTGTGATTGACCCATGCAGGAGTAATCCCATGTGTAAAACTAATGATATCTCGAGAATTTTATCGGAAAACTAGTATCTCGAGAATGTCATCGAAAAATGAAAGATGAGAGATAAGGCGAGGAGGAGGGCGCGTGGTGGTGACTGGTGGTCGGAATGGGCGGAGGCATGGGGATGGATTTGCGCCAAAGGCGGCAGCGCCACCATGCATGGTAGATTGTTCGAGACTTATTCCTTTTTAATTGCTGAGCAATGAGGTTGGGAGATAATGATGTGGAGAGAGGTGCAGGTATCTTTTGTAAAATTATCATAGTTTGCTTTCTATCCGCCGATATAGATCATACGATCAGATTACAAGATGGCAGTCACACCATCGTCGCCAACTCGTTTTTTTTATAAGGGTACAGATGATAAGTTTGCTGACTAGTACTAAAGTAAAGTGGAATCTGTCCATGTTATGCAAGTAAATAAAGGTGATTGTTTATCATAC
The DNA here is from genome assembly GCA_021605205.1 of Aegilops longissima. Classification (NCBI taxonomy): domain Eukaryota; kingdom Viridiplantae; phylum Streptophyta; class Magnoliopsida; order Poales; family Poaceae; genus Aegilops; species Aegilops longissima. The sequence continues at coordinate 484,745,121 of CM038680.1, forward strand.
GGGTAAGGTTGGATGAAGGGTGGTAGGAACAAATGCTCCGCCTAGAGCATGTGTGTGTGAGATGGAGTCTTAGTGTGTGTGTGGGGTGTGTGTGTGTGTGTGTGTGTGTGTGTGTGTGTGTGAGAGAGAGAGAGAGAGAGAGAGAGAGAGAGATGGAGTCTAAGTGTGTGTGGGGGGAGGGGTCCGTGCGTGTGTGTGTGTGTGTGAGAGAGAGAGAGAGAGAGAGATGGAGTCTTAGTGTGTGTGTGTGGGGGGTGCGTGTGTGTGTGTGTGTGTGTTTGCGTGTATGTGTCGCGGGGTCCTCTATGGTGGATGTAATTTAAGTGTGCATGGCTTCATCATAGAGAGGTGATATGTATGGCAGAGGCCACCAACGATGGGGTGCGAGAGAGAAGATGCCCGTAGAGAGGGAAGAGAAGGTGCGTGCGCGTGAGAGGAGTCGACATCAAGAGAACGTGTTTGTTCGAGAGACACCAAGGAAGACTACTATATATAGATGGTGCATGTAGGCAGGAATTAAACAAAGGGATGGTCTTATTGGTTTGAGGATATAGGGAAGAGTGAGAGGCGCTGGGGGTAGCTAGAAGGAGATTGTTAAGTGTGAGTGTGTGTTTTGCCCATCCAGTCGGAAGTTATGTGCACAAAAGAGGAGAACGATTCGATGTGGCGTTAGGATTGAGGGTAATTAACTATGTATGGAGACATAGAGACCTTGAACGTGCATGTGTGAGAGGTATACATGTATACGCGGGCGCATGATCGAGATAAAAGAAAGAAGACATAAGTCATAAGATCAACGACATGGGAGAGACGGGTCGGTATGACAATATGCATGCATGTGAGAATGCAGGAAGAAGGCCCGACAATTGAGCATGTGTTTTGTCTTTAAGAGATAGTGGCGTGGGCTGGAGCATGCATCTATGGCGAGCAGAGGGGGTGAGGCGCAACGATTGTGCAAAAGAGATCAACCTATAAATGCATATGTATGGATAGACATAAATAGTGTGGGTGATAGGAAGCAAGACTCCGTGCGAGAAAGAAATGTTGACGGAGAAACTACAGATAGATACAGAGATGGAGATGCTAGCTAGAGGGAAATCCGTTAGTTTGGGTGTTGGAGATGACCGTCGGGTGGTTCAAAGGGTGAAGTTATATATGTGTGTGAGAGGGCACTTGACTGCATGTAGAGAGAAACATATGTAGTGTGCGTGATAGGAATCAAGAGTGAGGGCGAGAAAGAAGGTTGATGGAGAAACGGATAAATAGAAAGATAAAGATGCTAGCTAGTGTGCATTAGAGATAGGAGACGAGTGGACCAGAAGGCTGGGTTATGTGTGTGGGTGTGAGAGAGATAGAGAGAGCGTGCATGTGAGTCACATACAAACAGATATCAGAGAGAAATGAGATCTAGAGAGACGGAGTTTTGTGTCTGCGATAGAGAAAGATATTTCACAATGAGAGTGATAGCTAGAGAGACATATGAGGGAACACAAGATATCTCTAGGGAGAGAGGGTGTGTTTGAGCGACATACAAGAGAACAATGGAGGAATATGAGACCCTGGGAGACAGAGTTTGTGTTTGTGTGTGAGAAAGAGATATTGAAGAGGAAGAGTCGTAGGTTCTCATATCTAAGGAGCGAAAGACATCTCTGTATGAGGGGTGTGCGAGTGGCACACATGGGAATAGTTGAGAGAAATGAAGCCCCGGGAGACAAAGATTTGTGTTTGCGTGAGAGAAAGAGATTCCACATGGAGAATCATAGATAGAGACACATAGCAGGGAGCGAGATATACTTAGAGAGAGATAGAGTGATGAAGGTCGAGGGAGAGAGTATCGTCAGTGTGTTATGAAGATAAAAGACCATTGTCGACATACAGGTAGCACGAGAGATGCCTGAGATACGATGAACGCGTATAGGTCCAAAGAGATAGTCCTATATAAGCATGAGTGATAGCTATATGAGACGAATATCTGGATTAAAGGGGATTCAAATATTTAAACTGGTGATCACGACATCGATAATATCATACGCAAATTGGTGTATCAAACATGCATATTCATTTGAATTTGGGCACACGTGTAATGTTATATAGTTTATCAATATTGGTGATCCATAGATTCTTCAATTACAAACAATGCATGGTTTATATGCAATTAATGTCTAAACAGGATTAAACTATATGTTGTGTGTGTGAAACACATTATACATGTTTGAGAAGTTAAAAAAACCCCGCATGAAACACACATTGATTGGAGACAGTTAGCGAGGAATGCATACATTGGATTTCAACATAAAGTGGTTTCAAATATTTGAAAATCCAAATTGATGGATACAACCTTATGAATCTGAGATCATGCCATTTGTAAACCATATTTATGTATAAATGGTGTTGTGCTTTTGAAAGTATATATAAAAATGATATATATAGAATGTAATTCCAATTGAAAATGGATCCCGCCTGAAAAAAATAGTAGAATACAAATGGGATTCGAATTGAGTTGGCACAGTAAACATGCACTGTGCAAAATTTGAACGAAGCGGGGCAACTCGCAGTAACCCCGCCCAAAACCAAAATCTGCGAGATGGAAATCACTACTGCCTATCCCTGCCACGCAAAGCCTATCTGCTGGATTTCTATAGGTTTCAATAGGGGTAGGTTTGTAATTTCACCCAAACGTGACGTAACCGCCTCTCACCCGGATTCATACACGGTGGGTGCCAAAACACAGTGTGCCCTCGGCGAAATCGACTCCTCCCGATTCATATTCATACGGTGGGCGCCAAAACAAACTCTCATCGGCAAATATTCGTGTATGTGAGATTACCGTCCTATCCCCAACCGACTAATGTTGTTGTGATGTAGTAGAAATTTGAAACGGGGCTAAGTTTGTAAATTTCCTTGCATTTGAGACAAGCGCCCTGAATACATGGTTCCCCTTCCTCTCTACCTCCCTTTTCCCCATTCATACTCCGTGGGCGCCAAAACACCCTCTCCACCCCACCTCCTCCGTCCCGCCGTCCGCCACCCCATCCACCACCGTCTCTCCTCCACCATGCGGAGCTGATACCCCACGCCGCCGTCCATTACAAGAGATCGACCTCTCTCATCCACGCTTGGACCGGGATCCTTGCATCCCGTCCTCTCGCTTCATCCCCGCCGTCGTCCACCTTGCCGGGCGCCGCCTCTGACCGTCTCGTCCACCGCGCCCCGCCGCCACCGTCTACCCTCCTAGATCAGCTTCCACGCCACCGACAGCCATCGCTACTGCAGCACCGTCAAATTCTCAGTAGATGCGTACACAGCGCCGCACAAGAGGCGGTACTCTTTCGTATCTTCTCAACTTATTTATCGCAGCAAGAAAATAGATCGCCGCTGCTTTACTCTGATTTCTTGTCTTGGTTGCGAAGTTGCCTTTGTCCGGTTTGCAAATTCAGATCCGCCATGGCACGCTCAACACTATACTCCCAATGCTTATGGTTTTCCCTTTTTATATTCCACACTAGTTAAATCATAGTAGACTAAATTTCAAAATTGGGTCAGTCGATTTTTCAGAGCACGCCGGAGTTCGCCGGTGCGATCCAAGGGGCTCGGGTGGTTGTGGGGCCTCGCCGAACGAAGAAAACTCGACGCGGGTGGGGGTTGGGGGTGGCGGAGGAACACATGCGGTGGGGGCCGGTGGTCCGGCCGGCGGCCCGTGCGGTGTTCTGTATGGGAAGAATTAAGAGACGAGGAAGAAGGGTTAGGAGATGTAGGATCTTCATCCAACCGCCTGAAATGGTCGAGAGACAGCTGGGAGTTGCATTCTTAATGCGCTCTGGTTCATCTTAGTGGGCACCTTCGCAACCAACATTTTATTATCCAAAATCTGCTTGCTCTTCTTTACCATGTTCGATAGTGCTGGCCTGTAAGTGATCGATAGGCTTTCAATTACTAGCGGCAATACAACACCGTATTTTCACGCCAGTTCCAGTTTCCTGATTTATATATCGTGGTTATGGTGTACCCCTGTTATGTACATTATGATCTGCCTAGTTGCTGTGTGCTCTTGTTATCATGGTTTGGCAATAAACTCTGTATATAGTATATTATGAACCTATCATCTGCCAGCTATCCTTACTTCTGGAGCCTATTTTTTGTGTACTTGTGCCAGATTATATAAATGCACGCACGATATTACAGCACACATGAGCTCTCTCATCGTAATCCAAAGATAGCACATAAGTGTTTACTGGCGCCCTATATTAGAATATCATCTGCATTACAAAGATAATCTCACAACTATTTATATTTTCATGGTTCTCGATATTATACGCAATTACGGTGAATATCGAAATCCGTGCATCGAAGAATATTGTGGAACACTGCAATGACTTACAAAATTGGCACCAAGGCATTGAGTGCCATTCGAAAGCAATGAAACTCGTATGCTCCCCACTGTTGATTCTTGTTCTGAATATCATCCTAATGACTATTCTAACCTCGAGGAGTCAAAGGCAGATGGCCTGTTCTGTTCACCCATCAAGGTGCCTGTTCTAATTTGGCAAGGTTTTATTGATTGTGCGTATCTTGCATATGTTGTCTTGCATTTCTTCTACTTTGTTGCACCACCATCTGCTTAGTTTACTCATCATATAACTCAAGATGACATGCCCATCCATTATCAATACATATTCCATCTGTCGTCATACCATGTTTCTCCACTCAAATGCTGTTCTTGTTCATCAGACATCAAAAAGGAAGAGGGTGATTGCCGAACCTGAAGGAGCACCAGCGAAGTCCTTGAAAAACGTGGTGGTGCCGGAGAAATCAGACAACGCCCCACTTATATTGGTTGTAACACCAGTGACACAAAACATAGGACCGACTCCAGCAGACTGTACCCATACTTCACTGGCCACACCACTAGCCCCACCACACAGGACCTGCACTCCAGCAAAAGGTATACCGATTTCATTTGCCATAGCACCAGCCGTACCACGAAAAATCCCACTCCAAAGAAAAAGTACAGCAAGTCCACCGGCCGAAGACCTATCCCAACTGCAGAGACAGCCAATTCCTGCAGATTGGAACCCCATTACATTTATTCCTAATTTAAAAGACAATGATTTCAATGTTGTTAGGGACTACGTGCATATATTCCCATCATGGGAAGATTATAGTGAAGACAAACACCATTTTCACATCTTCCTGTCCAACTTATGTGTAAGTGCTATTATTCATGGTTATTATTTTCCTGTTTTCTCCTGATCGAACACATCAATGATTTACATTACATTGTTGTAACTAGGTGAGGTCAATCTGGATAGTCATGACGAGCAAAGCTTGCTTGTGCTTTTCAAGGAAGCATTGCAGCGATGATCGGTGTTACCCGAGGAAATCACACTTTGATGGCAAGTCTATAAACGAATTTCGGTGAAGTCTCCTGTGCTAAATTTAGAAGACATTGAATGGAAAAACCTTGTTATGCACTGGTCTCGTTCCCAGGATGAGGTACTGTCTATGAAATCACATGACAGTTTGAACTTCTACTTTTCCGCATGTGCCTTACGGATCTTTTTTGCAAGAAATCTGCTCGAAGAAGAATTCCGGTTTGAAAAGAACGACAGGATATCGCAAATATGCTGCCCGCTGCTTTGATCTTGTTAGTACATGTTGTCCTGTATCACTGTAATTGCATACATACCTGGTTCATTATGTGACAGTAGTATGCATGATAGCTTGCTTATGAATTGTTCGCTCCAAATTATCTGATCTGTATGAATGGTTACATTAGTGTAGAATATATCCAATGCCAATGAATTTTTTTAGCTATGCATTGTTCTTGTAAGTACATGTTGTCCTTTATCAATGTACTTATATTGACAGGTAGTTGTTCATGTACCATCACTCTGCAACTTATTTTCCTTTGCCCTCAATTTTCTACACATCAGATCTATATTTACTCTTACCATAAGGTTGGTACTGAAGAAGTTTAGTTGTGCATTGCTCTTGGCTGTGCCTTTTGCCTGTATCGCTGCACATACATTTATAGCTACTTGGTTATGTAGCATCACTCTTGATCTTATCTTAAATATTCTCCATTTTTTCATATATTATGACATCTATATTTACTCTTAACAAAATGTAGAATAAAGGGAATGCTTATGAAGAACATTCTGTGCTAAACTTCTTGAATTGCCCCCCTCCCATCAGCATGGACAAGGGCTTTATAGAGCCTGTCTTCACCAGTAATGTAAGTTTGTCCTTCTCAAGCCTTCAAACTTTGTTGTGTATATTTGGTTTGGCATGACTGCAACAGCTGTTTATTTTTGGTGTTTGCATCAAATTGCATGTTTAAAGTTTATTATGTAGTTCATAAACAAAAGTTTGTCCTTCTCAATTTAAGTTTTCATTTGTACAACCAAGTTCCTTCTTCATACCATGTAAATTAAACTATCTGAGCAAGTGATCTTCTTTTGCAATGCATGTATGCTTCATTCTTCATCCGTAATCTAGTGGTGTGGTGAACCTACCCACTACAAAGACAATGTCATATTCTGCAATGTCTTAACTATGAACAATGTCATATCACCCGCAAAAAATTCTACTACTCCCTCCGTCAAAATACTTGTCATTGAAATGGATGTATCTAGATGTATTTTAGTTCTAGACACATCCATTTTGATGACAAGTAATCTGGACGAAGGGAGTATTATTTAAACCGCCTCTTTATTTGCCAATCTGAAATGGGATAAATTGACAGCACACTAACCATTGATACTTATGAGTTCTTGATCTGTAATCCAGTGGTGTCGTGAAGCTGCCAACTCCTTCACAATGTCATTTCCTGCCATGTCTTGACCTGAACAATACCATATTGTGTTAATACAATTTTAAATTGTGTCACTTTATTCGTCAGTAAGAAATGTGATGAACTGTCAGCACTGATACTTTTATGTGCAAAACCTGTCATCTATCTGCTTGTTTATCTTTCAGAGTGAGGAAGATATAAGTGTTGAACAAGCGCAGTCTCATCATCTTGCTCAGCTACTTGCACTGCAGCTCTCCAGCAGGGCTAACCTTTCTTGAACTCTATTGAAGTGCTGTCGGTTTTGTATATTAGTTTGTCGGCGTGTTTATTTGCACTGGTGGCGATCTTTGATGCCCAGTGTATGTAATCTGCTGTCTGCTTGTGCTTTATTATCATAGTGCCAAACTTTGATGCCCAGTGGATGTAATATGCCATAATTTATTTATTGTATAGTCCAGGTTTATTCTTATTCACGATGCTGCAGTTATTTTACTGTATATATATCCTTTCTTCGCAGTAAACCGGCCAAACCGTAAAATTACGGTACATAATCGGGCCGTCATGCAATCACGATGTATGATCTGCATCATGGGCCAGGTCAAACTGGCCCACTAGTAGATTCGGGCCTTTAATAGGCCGAGTAACCCCGGCCCTCTTTTCGCAAGAAAACTCAATGGGCTTTTAGGAGGCTGAGAAGTAGGCTGGACGTGAAACGTGCCGAATAGCTCACCGGCCGGCAGCAACCCGAAATGGACCACGACCCATGATTGTGCGAATCAATTCACGGGCTTTTAACAGGCCAAAGTTGTCTCGGTCCTTGTTTGGCTCAATCAGATATCGGCTGCGAGCAGGCCGGATGCAAACCGGGCCGTAGTTAGGCCCAACTATATGACGGGCTTTTAACAGGCCGAAATTAATATAGGGCCGAAATGTTAAATGGGCCCTTGATAGGCCGAAACTAATATCAAGCCGAATTACTAAATGGGCCTTTAGCAAGTGGGCCCAAAAGCATAGCGTGCAGTCAACAGGCCGAATCTGATATGGGCCATAATTGAGCCCAAAGCCTCTTAAAGCGTCGCACCTGATCTGGGCCGTGATTTGGCCCATAAAGTGGGAGGCTTTTAACGGGCCGGATCTTATATGGGCCATTATTAGGCCCGAAACGTGGCAGGCCATTGATGGACTGGATCAAATATGGGCTGGCATTTGGCCCAAAACATGGCAGCCAGTTAATGGGCCGGCCTACTAGGGTCCTCAAAATCTTGTGGTCCTACAACTCGGCCGGCCCATTAATGTCGGCGAAATCTCGTGGGCCTTTAGCTGGGCCGGCCCATTATGATCCACAAGAATTGTGTGGGCCTTTACCTGGGCCGGCCAATTATGGCACACAAAAATCTTGTGGGCCTTTACTGGGCCGGCCAAATATGGCCTATGAAATCTTGTGGGCCTTTAGCTGGGCCAGCCCATTATAGTCCGCAAAATCTCGTGGGCCTTTAACTGGACCGGCCCATTATGGTCCGCAAAATCTTGTGGGCCTTTAGTTGGGCCGGCCCATTTAAACTTTATGGGCCGTTCCACGTGTCAACGTATCATAGGCGCCTTCTGTCCAATGAGTGGATGACATCTGTCCCAACGACGAGCCGACACGTGTTTCCTCCAGCCAATGATGATTTTACACTTGGAAATTTCCCATTGGTCGGGGCTGTTAACGGGTTATCGGATCCAAAATCCGACCCGATAGCTTAACGACGTTCCGTTACGGTGGATGCCACGTGTCGGTCACCCTTGACGAAAGCACTTCGGTGACGCACGATTTATCGTCATGGAAGTGGACACTTCCGTGATGATAATTTTGATAATGTCATGGAACACTTCTACAACAGCACAGGTATGACTATATTGATTCTATCATAAATTTGTCATGGATGTACATGCATGACAAAAAACGCGACCTACTGTGACAAACACATATCATCACGGAAGTGTATTTTTTTTGTAGTGGTAGTTCATCATAGAAATCAGTTCCAGTGATTCCTACACCAATTAGTGAGGAAGCTAATGATGATGATCATGAAACTTCAGATCAAGTTACTACCGAACCTCGTAGGTCAACCAGAGTATGGTCCGCACCAGATTGGTACGGTAATCCTTTCTGGAAATCATGTTACTAGAACATGATGTACCTATGAACTATGAGGAAGCAATGATGAGCCCAGATACCGTGAAATGGCTTAAGGCCATGAAATCTGAGATGGGATCCATGTATGAGAACAAAGTATGGACTTTGATTGACTTGCCCGATGATCGGCGAGCCATTGAGAATAAATGGATCTTCAAGAGGAAGACGGACGCTGATATTAGTGTTACTATCTACAAAGCTCGAATTGTCGCAAAAAGGTTTTCGACAAGTTCAAGGTGTTGACTATGATAAGATTTTCTCACTCGTAGCGATGCTTAAGTCTGTCTGAATCATGTTAGCAATTTCCACATTTTATGAAATCTGGCAAATGGATGTCAAAACTGCATTCCTTAATGGATTTATTAAAGAAGAGTTGTATATAATTCAACAGGAAGGTTTTGTCAATCCTAAAGGTGATAACAAAGTGTGCAAGCTCTAGCGATCCATATATGAACTGGTGCAAGCATCTCGGAGTTGGAATATACGCTTTGATAAACTGATCAAATCATATGGTTTTATACAGACTTTTGGCGAAGCCTGTATTTACAAGAAACTGAGTGGGAGCAGTACAGCCTTTCTGATAAATATATGTGAATGATATGTTGTTGATCGGAAATGATGTATAATTTTCTAGAAAGCATAAAGGAGTGTTTGAAAGGATTTTTTTCAAAGAAAGACCTTAGTAAAGCTACTTACATATTAGGCATCAAGATCTATAAAGATAGATAAAGAGGCTTTATAATACTTTCAATGAGTACATACCTTGATAAGATTTTGAAGAAGTTCAAAATGGATCAGTCAAAGAAGGAGTTCTTGCCTGAGTTGTAAGGTGTGAAATTGAGTAAAGACTCAAAACCCAACGACGGCAGAAAATAGAAAGAGAATGAAAAGTCATTCCCTATGCCTCAGTCATAGGTTCTATAAGGTATTCTATGCTGTGTACCAAACCTATTGTGTACCTTGCCATGAGTTTGGCAAGGGGGTGCGATATTGATCCAGGAGTGGATCACTGAACAACGGTCAAAATTATCCTTAGAACACTAAGGAGATATTTCTCGGTTATGGAGGTGATAAAGTGTTCGTCGTAAAAAGTTACGTTGATGCAAGATTTTACACTGATCCGGATGACTCTGGGTCTCAATCTGGATACATATTGAAAGTGGGAGCAATTAGCTAGAGTAGCTCCATGCAGAGCATTGTAGACATAGAAAATTTGCTAAGTATGTGAATGACATATTGTTAATCATAGAAAATTTTATTCATGGTGCCTTTCGTAAAATGCTTGCTAAGTATGATGTTAATCATATAATTGCATCTCCATATCACCCACAGTCCAGTGGTTAAGTAGAATTGAGTAATAGAGAGATCAAGTTAATTTTGCAAAAGACTGTTAATAGATCTAGAAAGAATTGGTCCAAGAAACCTGATGATGCATTATGGGCCTATAGAACTGCATATAAAAATCCTATGGCTATGTCTCCGTATAAAATGGTTTATGGAAAAGCTTGCCAGTTACCTCTCGAACTAGAACTTAAGGCATATTGGTCCATTAAAGAGATCAATTATGATTTTAAGCTTGCCGGTGAGAAAAGGCTATTTGACATTAGCTCACTTGATGAATGGAGAACCCAAGCCTATGAGAATGCTAAACTGTTTAAAGAAAAAGTTAAAAGTTGGCATGACAAAAGGATACAAAAGCGTGAGTTTAATGTAGGTGATTATGTGTTGCTATTCAACTCTCGTTTAAGATTTTTTGCAGGAAAACTTCTCTCTAAATGGGAAGGTCCTTACGTTATCGAGGAGGTCTATCGCTCCGGTGCCATAAAAATCAACAACTTTGAAGGCACAAATCCGAAGGTTGTGAACTGTCAAAGAATAAAACATTATATCTCAGGTAATCCCATAAATGTTGAAACTAATGTTATTGACACCATGACCCCGGAGGAGTACATAAGGGTGGAGGGCGCGCCCTACCCCCCTGGGCGCGCCTCCCTGCCTCATGGGCACCGCGTGTGCCCTCCGGACTCTATTTTCTTGCATGATACTTCTTTTGGTCGATAAAAATTCATTATATAATCTCCCGAAGGTTTTGACCACCGTATCACGCAAATATCCTCTGTTTTTGTTTCGAGTTGTTTCTGCCGCAGATTAGAGCAAGATTTCTTTCCAAGAGTCAGTTGGGGAGAGTCGGGTGTCTCATTCGACACCGGGTCTAGGAGCAAGTAGCGATTCCTATCACTTTGGCCCATCAACGGAGGAAGAGATGGAAGCCGACTTGAAAAGGATAGATGCCATGGAGGAGGATCAAGAAGTTACTTCTCGTTTTCGGGACGGATTCACGATGGGGGAACTACAGAGCTCAGCTATTCCAAACTCGGTCATCCCTTCCAATGTTAGATTTCTCTCTTATGAAAATATGAAAAAGAGTGTTACTTGTTCTCCCGGAGCTATGCAACATCCTTGGGTGAAAGGAGCCTTAGGCGTCACGGGCAAGCTCCGTAAGGAAATAATGGACCTCAAGCAGCAAGTCAATAATCTCGAGGAGGAGAATCGTATCCTGAGGGGCATCATCACCAAGAATATCACCTCACCACCTCTAAAGAAAGAGACGTAAACACAGGGGTATGGGCACTCCCCTTGGCAACTGCCAAGCTTGTGGGAGGTGCCCCGGTATCGTATCACCATCACACTCCTATCTTTACCGTTTTCCTTAGTTCGATCCATTTTGTAATATCTCGATCTAGTAGAATAAAGTTTTAGTATGATCTAGTCTTGAGTTTTGCTTTATGATCCTTCTATGTAATCAAGTCCATGAGCTATATATAATAAAGATTAGTTTTGAGTCAAGGGCTTGATTATCTTGCTATGATCGTGAGGGAATAAAAGAAAAAGAAGGAATAAAAAGAAATAAGAGATCATATATATCTTATGGAGAGTAATGAATTCACATATAAAGAGTATGATGAATAAAATTTGTTGAGAGTTGACAAATATAGTTTTGGTCATCGTTGCAATTAATAGGAAGTAATAAAGAAAGAGAGGTTTTCACATATAAATATACTATCTTGGACATCTTTTATGATTAAGAGCACTCATTAAAATATGACATGCTAAAGAGTTGATGTTGGACAAGGAAGACAACGTAATGGGTTATGTTTTGTTATATCTGAAATAAAGTATATTGTCATGGATCATCCAACATGTTGAGCTTTCCTTTCCCCCTCATGCTAGCCAAATCCTTTGCACCAAGTAGAGATACTACTTGTGCTTCCATATATCCTTAAACCCATTCTTGCCATGAGAGTCCACCATATCTACCTATGGATTGAGTAAGATCCTTCAAGTAAGTTCTCATTGTTGCATGCAATAAAAAATGCTCTCTAAATATGTATGAGTCTATTAGTGTGGAGAAAATAAGCTTTTATACGATCTTGTTATGTGGAAGAAATAAAAGCGACGGACTGCATAATAAAAGTCCAAATCACAAGTGGCAATATAAAGTGACGTTCTTTCGCATTAAGATTTTGTGCATCCAACCATAAAAGCACATGACAACCTCTGCTTCCCTCTGCGAAGGGCCTATCTTTTATTCTTGTCTTATACCTATGCAAGAGTCATGGTGATCTTCACCTTTCCTTTTTATCCCTTGGCAACACTACAAAAAAAAGACACATCCGTGACATTTTGGGCCTAACGAAAAAAAATTCCGTCATACATATGACACTTCTATGACGATAATTGTGACAAAACCCGGTATCATCATAGATGTGGTGGGCTCCTACTTTTATGACAAAAAATCATGACAGAAAATGGGCTTTTCGTCCTGGGCAGGCCGGAGACGCAGCTGCATGACATTCTTTGGGCCGTCCATGATGAAAAAAACCGTGGTAGAAGCAAGGGCGAGGAAAATTTCGGGGAGTTGTCGGTTATGGTGGGAGGTCGAGGGCCGAGCGATGCGCGTTTATCTAGTACACGTGTGAGGTGTTGGCTCTAACTGAACCCGAGCGAGGCGTTTGGCTCTAACTGAACCTGAGCGATTGCACTGCAGGCTAAGCGTTACTGAACCCGAGCGATCGATCGATGGCTGTTACCTGAACCCGATCGAGCGATTCGCCATCTGCTGCTAATCAAGCCGATCGATGCTGCCTCGGGATGAGCGGTGAGCGTTGCGGCGAAGTCGATGAGCGGTGGCGGTGGCATTGCCTCTGGATGAACAGGACCCGTGGTGTGGAGGGCTGGATGAGCAGAGATGATGGGGGGTGGTTGAACAGGTCCCGTGGTGTGGAGGGCTGGATGAGCGATGAGACGGTGGAGGGGTGCCCGTGGAGGGTGGTTGAGCGATGGCGGTGGAGTAGCGCGCGGTGGAGGCTGGTTGAGCAGGGCCCGTGGAGGCTGGAGGAGGTCGACGGTGGAGATGAGCGGTATCCGTGGAGTCCGTTTTGCGCACGCCACACCCTCCCGAGGAATAGGACCCCGTTCGACCGTGGCGCTCCAACACAAGTCCGTTTAAATGCATTTTGCGATGCGCCACACCCTCCCGATCAACAGGACCCCTGTTTCGACCGTAGGAGGTCCGTTTCCTCCATTTTGCGGTACGCCACACCCCTCCCGATCAACAGGACCCCCATTTCGACCGTAGGATGTCCATTCCATCCGTTTTGTGGTACCCCACACCCCTCCCGATCAACAGGACCCCGTTCCAAACATGGCCGGTCGAACACAAGGCCGTTTCCTCCGTTCTGCGGCACGCCAGGCCTCGTTTGCATCGCCTGTTCCGTCCAAGCCAGTTGGCTCCCACGCGTTCCGTTGCCTCCCGATGAACACGACGCATTCCGTTGCCTCCCCATGAACACGACGTATTCTGTTGCCTCCCCATGAACACGACGACGACGATGTTTCTCCGTTCCGACCCAGCCATGTACACGAGCCCTGGCCGTACGTATGCGCGAGTAGGCGTTCGAGACCCCGCCCGTATGTACACATACGTGGCCTTATTTTCTTTCTTGCACCCTGGCGGCTATTCGTACGTGTACATGCTACGTGCACGCCTCTACTACGACACGTGCGCGCCTCTACATCGACCAGTATGTATGTACACATTCGTGACCAGGATGACAACGCTACGTACGCTTCGACCGGTGGGTACCGACCGCCGTGCACTTCCTTACTGCGAAGATGTAGCTGGTGGGTCCCAGGCGATCGGGCGAATCGTTTTGTTCTTTTTTGCCCGACGCACTTCCTTGCGTGCGAAGGTGTAGCTGGTGGGTCCCAGCAGTCAGGGGGGTGAATCATTTTTTTTGCCCGGACGCACTTCCTTGCGTGCGAAGATGAAGCTGGTGGGTCCCAGCAGTCAGGGGGAAACGTTTTTTCCGTGAAATACAGTGGCCCGTCCGGTGGGTCCCAGCTGTCAGGTGGAGGAATCATTATTTTCCACGTAATGAGGAGGCACTTCCTTGCTACGGCCGTGGACCCAGCTGTTAGCCTCTCCATGTACAGTCCACGTCCGATGGAAGTCGTTCCTTGATCACATTGACCAAGCCTAGGAAGGGAACGACACGGAGCCGGGGAAGACTCGGCAATGGTTGCCCACGCGGTGGGGAGTCTGAGGTTTCTTGGTCCGCCGCCGTCGCCGGAAAATAACAGGAGGTGTGGTTGAGTAGAGGAATGGCTGGCCAGCAATGAAGTAGGGTGGCGCGGTGCGGCTGTGGCGGCAACACAGCCGCCACGGAGGTGGGTGCGAGCGGTCCACCGAGCTGGTTTGGGCGGCCGGAGCAAGAAGATCGATATTGAAGAAGCAAGACGGCTGTTGGAATAACATCCAACGTCCTTCGCTGCTAGAATCGTTGTGGACTAAGTTGACAAAGCCAAAGTACCGTCAACCTAGTAGACCCACAAGTCAGCCTCCAAATCTGTCCCAAACACCATACAGCCCAAAATTTCTAGCCAGATTCAAATTAATTTTAAATCTAAATATACCTTAATTTAAATTCAATGAAATTTTACCCGCAGAAAAAAATGAAATTGAAAATATCAAAATCCGAAAGAAAACAATATTTTGGAACTAAGTGCCTGTTTGTTGTATTTCTTTCATTTTACAGCCCATTTATTATTACTTGTAGACCATTTCTTATTACTTATAGCCCATTTCTTATTACTTATAGCCCATTTTCTGGGACAAATGCATCCCTCCTCGTCTTGAAAGACTTCCGGCCCAGCAGGGCGTAGAAAAGCAAGTGTGCCTATGTTGGTTATTCTGCAAAAAACAAAATAGCTGGCTAGCCATTTTTCAGAAAGGAAAAAACAAACTGGGCTGGTCATGTGCTAAACATATGAAATAAAATCCTGGGCTAGGCAGACCACGGGTCCCTTTACAACCCAGATTGATACCCTTCTCCGTCCCGAAAAAACAAAATTACTACAGCTAGCTCTTTGGGTCCCTCTCGTCATCCTCACCATGTACAGTCATCTCCTTATTCTTCTCAGTTGTTGACCATGTTGACAACACTGGAGGGCGGCGCCGCGGTGAGCGAACCAAGGCGGAGGACGATGGTGCGGCCTCGGACGGGAACGAATAGGAGCCGGGGAAGATCACAACCAGCCGTGGGAGGCGGGAGTAGGCGGTCCTGCCGGCGCTGGTTTGGCTTTGGCGGTTCGAGGAAGAAGAGACTGAAGAAACGCGACAGACGTTGAATGTCAATCCAACGGTCAAGGTTGGCACAATCATTTTTTGACTAAGCGGACACCAAGTAGCATACTTTTTTATATATATAGGAAGAAAACTGTGAGGAAAATACGTTCGTCTGCCGTCCTCCTCACAGGGAACGTTCGCCACATAAGTGACTAGCACCCTTGGTTTTCAACTAAGAGGTCTTGGGTTCGAGTCCGAGGAACTCTCAATCTTGTCCTCCTTCCTTCCTCGCAAAAAAAGGGAAAGAAAATCAAAGACTTGGGATGGCGTACAGAACAAGCTAGTGTACCCGATGAAAGACACGTTGCGAGTTTTAGGAAAAGAAAGACATGCTCACATAGCTGGTTCGAATCCAAACCTAGACTATGACTATATATGCTACTATGCTACTCTGCAAGTAATGAAACTGACATATCCAACGTTCGCTTCTCCTCTTCTCTACTTACTCTGTCTAGCATCAGAAGCTCTGGCCGCAGCAACCATGTCCGTTGGGTGCTCGTCCACCTGCTCTTCAGCAGGCAACAACCAGATATGCGCCAAGTCGCCACCCGTACCATCGCCTGTGGGTCTCATCACACCCCCGCCGGCACGCGCACCGCAGCCGATTGCTCACCGCAACCCGCTGCCGTTGGTGTGGTGCCACTGCTGCAAATCATGCAGAGTCATCCGTCGTGTCTCAACCACAATCCGCAACCCTGCCGAGTCTTCTACAAATGCCCAAATCATGGGGTAATAATATGTTTAAATGTTGTTCTGCTGCTTTCAGTTGCTGATTTTTTTAATAGTTTGGTTGATGATCTTCCAATTTGATTCGTGCAGAAAAGGGAAGATTCGTGTGATTTGTATTTCTGCGAAGTTGCTGATGTGCGGGAATGCAACTACGCTGATTATTTGGTTAGCCGAGGAATCCCAATACCAGCAGGTTGGGGTGTTGCACAAATGGCGAAGGAGCGATGAGAAGAGGAAGATCAGATCGAGAAGGTTAAAGATGCAGTTCCTCGATCATGGCCAAGCAACAATTCTGAATGGCCTTGACAAAGAATGAGGAGATGAAAGAGCTTGTGAAGATAATGGGCAAAATCGATGTGCTCTGTAGGATGATTGTCTCTTTATTTGCGATGTATGTAGCACTTTTCGTGATGTATTCAATTAGCTACGACATGAGCACTTTGCTGAAACTAGTAATGAATGAAACCTGTGTAGCAGGCTGGGCGTAGTGTTGTGAACATCTAATGATTTCTATTAACAGAAATCAGGGGGTATCCCATTTTGCTCATATAAATAAATAAATAGCAGAGGCCCTGTCGGGTCATCTTTGTTCTCATTCAAAGACGTCTAGCAAATTGCAGTCCAACAGCAAACTTTGTCATCAAATTCCAGTTTCACAGCCAAATATGAGTACAAGTAAACAACAATGCCATCAGGTTTTAGTTGTCATACAATCACCAAACACAAATCAGCATACATAACAAGTGATGTTCTCATAGCAAAATACTAAACAACATGTTCATCAGGTTTCAGTTGTTATAGCAAACACAATTTCACATAGTAGATAAAAAACGTCTTCTGGCAGGCAAATACGCCAAAAGCAATGTAATCATCATCCGTAGCAGCAGCGTCAACATCTTCTCCATGTGTATCAGTCTGAACCGTAATTCCCCACGGTGTCATCTTCTTCTTCGTCCTCAACGTCCTCGAACGTTGGCTTATTCTTGATCAACTCTTGTATGTCCATAGCATGACAGGCAATCTTTTCTCCAGCGTCATTGATGTGATGGTTCTCAAAGATATTAGGAACATCTGTGTTATCTTGTGCATCAGGAGCAGTGTAAGCATCATCTTGTTGTGCAACTTCATTAAACAGATTCCTTTGCTCAAACCTTTGCAATACTCTCCAGTCATCGCTACGTGCAAATGTGTCTTCCAAGAAAAAATATATGTGTTGCTTGATTTGCCAAAATAAAAGGCTCGTTGGTCTGGTACGCCGCCTTGACATTAATGGATTTGAAATAATCATCAGCTCTGGGTTTTGCGATCCTGGAAAACAGGTTATACGAACGACGAAACCACACACGATGATCCTCGGCGGAGATGTCTTCAAACCGAACAATGTCTGTTATGTTAGCATACATTTCAGTTGTCTCTTTGTCATACGTATCCGTGCTCATGATGGCACTGTTTTGTGTCTTCCTGCCTTCGTCTCGTGCAAGGGTGTTGTAGCGCACATCTCCAACAACGCAAGATTCATAATGTCTTACCCGAGTATCAGGACCCATTGCTAGTGAGTAAAGGGCATCATCAACTGCCTGCCCATCCTCCTGCATCTTCTTAACCTATTAGAAAATAGACAAGCTGATCATCTTATGTACTCAATATATTAAAAAACTGACAGTGCACTTCAAAAGCTTACATGGTTCTTGAACCATTTCGCAAATCCTGCCATAACCAGTTTGTCAATGTTTCTTGAATTTTGCGGCAGTAACTCCTCTTTGTAGATGTTGCACAACATACTGATCGCCTCAAACATCTAAATATATAAGAATGTGCTGCAAGTTTAGTAGATTACGATGTATAAGCTGCAGTACTGCACTTACTTGATATAAGGTAGTATCTCAGGACAGTTATTCAACACATACCAAACCATTTTGTCCAAATCTTTAGGTTTTTACTCTTTTCGACTCTTCCCTGTAACTCGAATAGAATAATCGAAAACATTGAGCCCGAGATTGTCTTCACCCACATCTTTGCTAAGCTGATCAGCTGTTTCAATGTATTTTGAGCAGAATGGCAATGCTTCTATAGCAATGTAGGCCTCTGCAATGGAACCCTCGGGTCTAGCTCTGTTCCTAACATAGCCCTTGAAAGTGCCTAGCCGCCTTTCAATAGGGTACATCCAGCCATACTGTACTGGACCTCTAAGTAGTGCCTCATCAAGTAGATGAACAGCCAAATGCACCATCACATCAAAGAAGGCTGGAGGATATATCTTCTCAAGGTCGCATAGGATAGTTGGCATCTTGTCTCTAAGACGCTCCAAAGAATCTATCCTGATATTTCTACTGCAGAGTTCCCTGAAGAATTGTCCCAACTCTACAACTGCTCTGTATAAGTTAGGGCGGCCCAATCCTCTAAGTATAACAGGTAAAACCCTTTGAAGTAGGACGTGACAGTCATGAGTTTTCAACCCTTGTACCTTGTTTCCATTTGCACTGACTCTCCTATCAGGGTTGGAAGCAAATCCATGTGGGAATCTCACACGTGACAGGACCTCGCAGAATTCTTTTCTTTTTACCTTGTCCAAGACGTGCACAGCTGGTGCCATATCCCGTGGTTTACCTTCATCTTGCACCTGCAAATCCTTTCTGATACCCAGGTGTGTCAAATCAATCCTAGATTTTAAGGTATCTTTCTTCTTGCCTTCAATGTAAAGAAGTGTGCCGATAATGCTGTCACATATATTTTTCTCGATGTGCATCACATCAAGATTATGCCGTAGATCCAAATCTTTCCAACACTCCAAGTCCCACAAAGTGGACCTGCGGGTAAACAATAATCTCTCTGCTACCGTGCCACGCTTCCTTTCCCCGCTACCATTACCAGGATGGTTTCCTGGTGTAATATGCCTGACCTTCTCTAATTCCACTTGCAACTCATCGGCGGTGAGCTTCTTTGGCGCATCACGGTTTTCATGCTTTGCATTGAACACATGTCTTCGGTATTTTCTAGGATGAGGCTTGTCCTTGGGAAGGAAATGGCGGTGTCAATGTAACAGATCTTGCTAAGTATTGCGTGTGACAATGATTCTGTCACAAATAACACATGCATTGTAACCATGTGTCGTTCGCCTTGACATAGTGCCCAAAGCCGGATAATCATGGATGCACCAAATTACAACATCACGCAGAAAGAAATCAGCTGGTGGGCTGCTATATAGGTCTCGAGTGAGAACACCCTTCCATAGCTGTTGAATTCCTCCACAAGAGGCTCCATGAACAAATCAAAATCCTTTCCAGGACTTTTTGGACCTGGGATGAGCAAGGCCATCATGTAGTTTGATTCTTTGGTGCAGACATTTGGAGGCATGTTGTAAGGATAACAAGCACCGCCACATGCTATATGTGGCGCTCTGTGGCCAAATGGGTTAAATCCATCGATGCTAAGCCAAGTCTAATGTTTCTCCGGTCAAGACAAACTCTTTGTGTTTATCATTGAAGCTTTTCCACTCACTACCATGAGATGGATGGCTCATTACATTCTGATCTCTGTACTCCTAGTTCCTAGAATGCCACAGTACATCCTCTCTTGTTTCAGCATCATGAAACAACCTCTGCAATCTTGGTGTAATTAGAAAATGTCTCAGAACATCATGAGGAATCCTCTTCACAGCATCGCCATCTTTCCATCTTGATTATTTGCATTTGGGCATTCACTTAAGTTGGCATAATCCTTCCGGAACAGAACACAATTATTCTTACAAACATGGATCATATCATATCCAATTCCAACTGCACGAAGGAAATTCTTCATTTTACTATAGGTGTGTGGCAGCTCAGACGCATCTGGGAAAGATTTGCGGAAAGCAGACAACATTGCATTGAATGATTTGTTGGTCATCCGATCAGATGTCTTCACCTGAAGAAAGGTGACCATAGCTAAGAATACTGACAGCTTATTTCCTGGGGTGACAACAACGTTGCATTGTTCCAACATGCGGGCCCACCGTTTTTCTTCTGCAGGTGAAAGTTCACGGAATGCACGAGCATTTCGTAGCATTGTTTGAATGTTGGTCAAACTCATTGGCTCCGCCACCACCACCACCTCCTCCTCTTCCACCGAGCATCGAGGCGAGATCAAGATGGTGATCTGCTGCTTCCACGTAGTCAATAACATTGACATTCACAGCTTCACCATGATGAACCCACCTAGTATATGTGACCGACATCCCATACAAGTGTAGATGATTTTGCATAGTTGACTGGGGTCTTGTAACTGAATTCATACAACTGCTACACGGGCAGAGCACATCTGATTTCGGACCACCGTACTCAGCTTTGATAAAGTTCATGAAGTTTTCAATCCCCTCGACATATGCAGCGGATAATCTTCGAGAAGAAGTCATCCACGTCATGTCCATCTGTTAGACATAAAAATTAGTTCTTCTACTAGATATTACAAGAAAAACATATATGCTTTTTTATGAAGTCCAGAAAAAAATACCTAGGTCGATGTCTAAAGCTATGGCAAGATATTTGGACAAGCAGATCTAAGTAACGAAATATATGTAAAGCTAATTCAGCAAACAGATTTGAGTGCTAAATTATGGCAGGCTGTTTCACCAGTCAATGAGGCCGAGCACACAGCCATCAAACTATCGAAGGCCATCGCAGCAACAAAGATCGAGTATAAAACGGTGTAGAGCTATTTCACCAAACAGATTGACTACTAGACCATGGCAATCTACGTCACAATAAATATATGGCAGGATATTTTAGCAACTAATCGGCCTTTGCATGCCATCTCAGCTAAGCAGATTGAGTGCAGAACAGGGCAAGGAAGCTTCTTAAGCAGAGCATATTGACAGTAAACTACTTCGGCAAACAGTGAGATTAACAGCGTCTATCAGCTAACATTCAGCGCTACGCCGACATGAACGGGGCCTCAGTCTAGAACCATGGGAGAAGCTGACCGCCGTGCGTCTCCACACGAACATCGCCAGCGGTGGCGGCGCTGACGGCCATGCGCCTCCACAAGAACGTAGCCAGAGGTGGCGGTGCGGCTAGAGGACGGCAGTCTACGAGAGCGTACTATGGGAGCGAGAGGATCGTCGTGCATCCCCTCGACGAACCGCGGCGCCGACGTATCGGTGCGGCGGGGAGGGTGGCTTTGGCGGCGCGAATGGAGTTGAGGGGGGACGGGGGGTGGTTGGGGAATATTTGGCCGAAGGGCGGTTGAATCGGATTTGGGGGGAATTTTTGTGTGTGTGGGGGGGGGGGGGAGGATTTTCGCGCGGTGGGCGGGGGGAGTGTGGCGCATGGTCGGTTTCTCCAAGTGCAGTCCCACGTGTCAGTGAAGAGGTAAGCTGTAGCGCGTTCCGTTTGAGTGAGCCGTGTGCAGGACCGAATGTGCGTGGGGTGCAATGCGACCGTGACAAGAGTGTTATGAGTGTACCGCCTTTTTCCTATTAAACTAGGTGCTTCGCCCCCTCAAAAAAGAAATTTGTTGCTTCGCGTGATCCATCGATACTACTACTAGTAATCCGGTAATCCCGACTAAAACGGCGCGGCCGGATCTTTTCCCGCACGATATGCTGGGAGGTTGGCTTAGTTGGGCTTTTTAGATTTGACTCGGTTCAATAAAAAGCAGAGTTGGTTATGATGGTGTTCCTGTCATCCCGCAATATAGGCCGTCCGATCTATATCTAACGGATAGGAAGGAAACTATGACAATTTACCCGCACTCCTCTCCACATTTGCAGATAAGGCTTTCCCTCGTTCATCCTTTTCTCCCACAAGATCTTAAATCTTCCGTGCAACGCACGGGCATCTTGCTAGTACTCCTACAATATGTATATTATTGTGAAAGTTCATATACACCGGCCGAGATTAATGCAAACACGACATATTTTCATTACATTTCGAACTTTTATAGGACAGAAAAATAAAAGAAACCCGACCCTAAACCTATTCTATGGCGGCGACCGACGTCCTCCATCTGCGATCTCTATATGCAGGCGGGGTTCAAGACCCATGAAGTGAAGGTGCGGTCTCCGGCGAGGAAGAGTAGAACACGGGATACGGACCGGCCAGTTGGCACACCATGCCCTGCCGCCTCCCATGCCCTACTCATCCTCGGAGGAGTCCCCGACCTAGGCGGTGCTGGATGTTGGACGGCGGCAAGTAGGACGCGTGGCTGACGGTGCTCCCGTCGTCGGCCGCCAGCCTGGCCACTGCTTGTGCGGTCGCGTACGCATCCGGCTATGCCACTATTGCGTTGCGAGAGGCGACTTGAGCGAGTGCGGCGACCTCGAGTTTCATCCCCGAAGACAAGCTCTCCGGTGAGGCCAAGCGTCCGGGTGTGTCATTAAGTTGCCGGAGTTGGTTCCTCGGGCACCGAGCCTCTTAACGACAACATACGAACGGATGGCATGAATGCGGGCAGCTGGCGCCGGTTGGGAACGCACCGCGCGACGGCGCGAGGGACGAGGGCTTTGGTGTGCTAGAGTAGTCAGGTGCGATCGTGGCAACGTTGGAGATGCCCTTTGCTCAAATGCGATCCCCGCATGTCATTGAAAAAGCAAGATGACCCGGCATGGTCTCAGGTCCAGAGGATGCAGTTGGCCGCACTACACCACTACGCGGACGCGTCGCGGCGCCCCGTGCATCCTCGACGAGCTGGGTGTTGGGGTGTGTTCGGATTGTGGCCAAAGTGCACCTTACCAAAATTTTGGTCATGACCCAAAGATTGGTCTTTGTTTGGATGGTTGCCATTTTTTTGGCATGCCAATGAACTCTAGACAACTCTAGTTCATTTTTCTTGCCAATGTCGGCCAAATCATGGGCAACCAATACCTCAACCAAAATTTTGGTCATGGCCCAAAGATTGGTCTTTGTTTGGATGGTTGCCATTTCTTTGGCATGCCAATGAACTCTAGCCAACTCTAGTTCATTTTTCTTGCCAATGTCGGCCAAATCATGGGCAACCAATACCTCAACCAAAATTTTGGTCATGACCCAAAGATTGGTCTTTGTTCGGATGGTTGCCATTTCTTTGGCATGCCAATGAACTCTAGCCAACTCTAGTTCATTTTTCTTGCCAATGTCAGCCAAATCATGGGCAACCAATACCTCAACCAAAATTTGGCTACCCAATGCTTTGATGGGGCAACCTTGGGCACAAACCAAACATACCGTTGGTCGTGCCACAGCACTAACGCCACCCTCGGCACACTGAAACCGACC
Organism: Aegilops longissima; assembly: GCA_021605205.1. Lineage (NCBI taxonomy): Eukaryota > Viridiplantae > Streptophyta > Magnoliopsida > Poales > Poaceae > Aegilops > Aegilops longissima. The sequence continues at coordinate 484,768,739 of CM038680.1, forward strand.
ATGTCTAGCGACAATATGAGCGTGTCGCTCACCACGGTCTCCGTGTCCAGAGGCGGTGCTAGAGCTGCGCCCCATTGTTGGCCCCAACGACCCACATGAACGGTTGTCGGTGGCGAGGAGGTCGTGGGCCAGCTCCTCCATTGGACTAGTCTGTGCTACGTCATCCTGACGGGTGTGCCCCACATGTCCGTTTCCCTGTTTTCCCGGCCATATTCGAGCGTCAGTGCTCCGCATTGCGCATTAGGCCTTTCACTATATAGGCCAAGCGAGACAACTTATTGCTTATTTCTCATTCCTCTCCAACCCTTCTTCTCCATCGATCATGTCACCCTCCAGTCGAGTCCATCCTCCCGCATGCCTCATTTGAACATTCCGCCGAGTATCATTCGCATGTACCCACCCTAGTCCTCTTTCAATAGATCTCCGGACCCTGAGATGAAATTGAGAGGGAACGAGTGGGGGCACGTGATACCTAAGGCGGATTCAAAAATTTGAACCGGTGATCATAGCATCCGCAAATCATATATAAAGGGTATTCAATGTTCGTTTAGTTTTTGAGCGTACAATATACTCCCTCCTATCATTTCTACTTTACATATAAGTTTTATATGTAGTAAAGTATCTCTACTATGATCAAAAAGGTATGAACATTCAATAACGCCCAATCAATATTGTTAGATTAAATGCGTACTCTAGATTTGTACTCGAGATGGTTTCCAATTTGACTATTGACAAGATTAATAGTACATGAGATGTATAATGTGAAAATTATATCATTGGAAACTCCTTTCACATACGAAATTGACCGTATGCTTTGTGTAAGTTGTATGTCATATATTATTACTCTAACATTTGGTCAAAGTTTGCCTCGGAAAACGCATTAGACCCTGTATGCTTTGTGTAAGTTGCATGTCATATATTATTACTCTAACATTTGTGTAAGTTGCATGCCATATATTATTACTCTAACATTTGGTCAAAGTAGTATAGTGGAAGTGGATCCTCTGACGTAGGTATCCCTGCCTTACCCTCCCTTCCGGTCACTTACTGGCGGACCCCATGCTTGCTAGGCCCCGTATGTCAGTTAATCAATGGGTTCGGCCACGTCGGGGGATCCTCAGCCGTAGTATACTCCCTCTGTATTTATTTAATCCACATAAAACGGAGGGAGTAGTGGTATAATAAATGACGCGGGTGGGGGAGGGGGAGGGACGTCGGTTTGCTCTCAACTGCGGTCCCACAAGCGAGCAAAAACGCAAGACAAAGCGTGTTCCATTCGGTGAGCGACGTGGAGGGCCCAGCATGCCGGGCTGCAATGTGAACGCGACAAGAGCGATGTACAGTCAAAACCGATTGACCGGTCGTCACCGGAACCACTATTCACACCAGAACCTTCGCTGCTCGTCCTACGCCGGCCACTGCCCTAAAACCACACCAAATCTCCAGCCCATTCTCCCACCTTTCGATCCCCTAGCCCGCATCAAGCGTCCCCTAGTTCACCAGAAAGCCATGGTGCACCGCAAGATCACTTACTACAAGATGCTGATGCCGGAGCGCCGCGCAGAAATCGCGGCGGCAGTCGGGGCCACAGACCTCCGTTCCCAAGCTAATTTGCGGCGGGCCAATCCCCGAGTTCTCTGGAGCCAAGCTACGAGGAGGAGGAAGCCGATCCAATGTTCACTGCGGAGGTCGAGGCGCAGAAGGCTCCCGGTGGGTATGAGACGATGGACGTCGACTTCGTGCCGGCGTCCGAGTCCCCCATGGTGCAGGCGGACCAGCGGTTCAACATGGCGATACTAAAGGAGGACCGGGAGGCAGAGGCTCAACTCGACGCGGAGCGCGCGCATGCCGCTGCCATCAAGGCTCTCCTGCAGGCAGAACCGGATGTCGTGGATGTGAATCGGGCGGCGAAGGCTCAACTTGAGGCGGAGCGCACGGATGCCGCTGCCATCGAGGCCCTCCTGCAGGCGGAACCGGACGTCCTGGACATGAACCAGGCGGCAGAGGCTCGACTCGACGCAGAGCGCGCGGATGCTGCTCTCATCGACGCCCTCCTGTAGGCGGAACCAGACGTCCTGGACTTGAACTGGGCGGCGGAGGCTCGACTTGACGTGGAGCGCGCGGATGCCGCTGCCATCGAGGCCCTTCTGCAAGCGGAACCGGACGTCCTCGACTTGAACCGGGCTGTGCTCTCGTATGTGCAGAGTACCCGCACGCTCCGCTTGAACGAGTAGCTGGAGGCCGAGGACAACCACGGTGCGGAGACACACGTCGGCAGTGACGGCTGGTTCGCGCCGGCAGCCAGAGACGACGAGGCTGTCTCTTTCCGCGAGCAGTGATAGTTTTTATTTATGTTGTTGTTTTTATGGATCTTTTGCTGTGTAAAAACATACTATATTTGTTATGCAAGTCGCTGACTTGGTCGATCTACCATTTCAGCGGTTGGATGAATATCCTCGTCTCCTAACCCTTCTTTCCTTCTTCCTCACCTCTTCTTCTTCCCCAACAGACCACCGCACGGGCCGTATGGATACTCCCCAACATGCGGTTGGATAAACATACTCCATGAACGAAAATTATGTGTCAGCGGTAGGATGGCTGAGTTTGGTTTATTCACATGCGACAGCACGTGTCAGTGAGGGTGCGTTCCCTTGGTTGGGTTTGCAGCGTGCAGGAGTGACTGTGTGAGGGTGCGGTGCGACCGCGGCGTGCAGGAGCGACCGTGTGAGGGTGCGGTGCGACCGCGATAGCCGTGCACAAGTGTACCTCCTTCTCATTTTGAAAACTTCATGCAAGCTTAGCAAAAATGTGTGGCGAAGTTTGGCAATGCAAGGCCTAGACCCAAACAGGATAAGTACGTACGTACTAGGAGTACTAGTGTTAAAAAAGAAAGGCGGGGTTTTCCTTTGCGGGATTTAATCGATACAAATCCTTGTTTCACGTGTCAATTAATGCGTATTTTTTTCTCAAAAGATCAAAGAGCTAACCATCTCACTCCTCATCGCTTGATTAATACAGCGCCATGCAAACCAACCTTGTCACTTCCGAATGCATGCAGGGGATATTAATGTCCTTGGTTGCTAACCCCATCAATTTTTCCTCGATTAGTGTTATTGGCCCTTTGCAAATTGTAATTTTGATATACTGGCCTTGTGTACAAAAAAATGGAGGTAGTAACTATATTTGACTTCCTTCCCCATTGCGGTGACGTCGACGATATATATTTTTTGTGGTTTGGCGAAGTTCGTTCGACGGAGAACACCATTGAGGGAGACCACGGTAAGTCGTTCGCAAGTGCCGCCAGCAAGCCGAGAAAACCGCCTTATTTCCATCCAGGAAGTCCTTTACTAGTACTACTACTAGGAGTACTAGTGCGGTGAGATGGTTTCTCGAAGAAGACGGTGGAGAAGCGGAGTCAGCGAAGAGTGAAATGATGGTTGCTTCGTCCGTGCTTTGTGATTTGACGCCTCACTGCTTTTTGATTTGTGATAGAAGGGACAGGGGAGTAGACTCTGTGCTCTATACTGTACTACATGCGTCCAAGCATGGGAGAAAGAGGAGAGACGTTGCATTTTTCTATTCCTTGAATCAATCAATCAGGGAGCTTCGGTTCCATCTTTTTGGCTTTGGCAACACCGTCCACAATGGTTCCCACTATGCCAAAAGCTATTTTCACGTTTGGCTACACATTGTGGATGCCCTTAACTGTACCACTTGGTTTTGCTCCTGTGTGCTATCTATACAAATCTCAATTATATTGATCTAAAAAATTATAGAATCAAGACTAGTAAAAAGGAGGTGATTTTTCCGCGCGGATGGCGGGTTTGCTAACATGCGGTCCCACGTGTCAGTGCTTTACCAAGCTGATCCACGTCCCACATGAGGCAGAACAACGACATAAGAAACACATGCTTAAGTTGAAGAAGATGAGGGAGAAGCGGATTCAGCAACGAGTGAAATGATGATTGCTTCGTCCCTCCAACTTCTTTTTTTTAGCATTATTACTTCGTCCCTCCAACTTAACTGTGGGAAAGGTGCAGCTTTGTGATTTGACGCCTCATTGCTCATTACTACGCCGGCGCCATGACTGGGGTGCTTCACCCCGGCTGCTGTGCATTATATTCGGTATGGCACGTGGACCCGGTAGCTTGATGTCCCACATGTCGGCGAAAGGACTAGAAGATTTAAGAAAGCGGCGCTCCACTCTTCTGACGGAGGAGTAGGCGACCTGACGGCCCAATGAACTGTCACTTGTATTGTATAGTACTATAGTTTTGCTGTTTGAACGATCCATCGATACAAACCCGATTAAGTAGGAAAGGGCGGATTTTTCCCGCGATAGATGATCTTGGCCATACATTTCAAAGGCAATTTTAATGTATGCAAACTGAATAATTATAAGTAACAATATGATATCTAGTAAAACTAAAACACATATGATTTATTGTGTTAGAGTGTAGTAGTAGTGTTGTATTGCATAGTTGTTAGATGTAACATGCGAGCGTGTAGAGATGTAGTTTTGGAGGGCCTACAGAGAGAAAAGCGTATCGGTCACCGAACTTCAGAATAAGCTGATTACGGTCACTATATACTTTTGCGGTGATTATCCGGTCACTTGCTCACAGTTCAGCATCAGATTGCACTCTGTTGAGCGGCCAAATAGTCTGCGTGGCGCCATGTTGACTAGTTAAATTGACCACGTTCCTTCTGGGTCCCACCTGTCAGTTCGCATAGGGAAAAGGTCAGATAAACACAAATTTACGCAGGCGCGACAAGGCTCCAACCCGTGCGCGGAATCACCTGGTTGTGTATGTATGCATGCCGGGGCCTGATGTGTGCGCATGCACGTGTAGCTTGAGCACTTGAGCGTGAGAGTGTGTGTTGGTCGTGTGGTGTACTGGTGTGTGCATGCATGCGTGCGTGTGTGCGTGTGAGTGTTGCGTGCGTGCGTGGTTGCGTGTGTACGTGTGAGTGTTGCGTGCGCGCGTTGGTGCATGTGTTTGTGTGAGTGCTGCGTGGACGCAGTTCGTGTGCATGCGTGCGTGTGTGTATAATCACCACATCAGCTCCTGTGTGTTAAAACAGACGGCTCAGCATACCAATACAAGGCCACCTTGTCCGCTGTGCCCGCGGTCATGACTTCGAACCACCGTCAAAATATTTTTTTTGTCGTTTGTTTCTATTCTTACTAGCAAGATGCCCGTGCGTTGCACGTAACATTTGTATGACTTGCTTATCTTGTGAGAGAAATGGATGAATGAGGGAAGGCCTTATTTGCAAATGTGGAGAGGTGTGTGGGTACCTTTTTGCAAAATTGCCATAGTTTTTTTCCTATCCGTCAGATATAAATCGGACGGCCCATATTTTAGGATGGGAGGCACACCATCATCACCAACTCTGTTTTTTATAAGAGTGTATTTTATGTATTTATAAGAGTGTAGATGTAGAGTAGATACAAGTCGACAGGTGGGCACGATGGTAGTGAGATAATGTGATGCAACACTAGAGGTGCCACGTGGAGCATTTAACTGGTCAACTAGTCATGTCATGAGCAAATACAGAGTTGTACGGTGAGCCCGTGACTGTATAATAACCACTAAACATAAATGGTGACCGTAATGAGTGGATTATGAAGTCCAATGTATGTATCGTGCTTTCGCTTCAAATACAATGATCATCATTGCATATATCGCGAGAGAAAGATGAAACACGTGTGAATTTTCTGGGGGCTTACTTTTAGAGGACCTGGAGATAGTTTTGTGTGCATACATGAAAGGCGTATAGGGGGGTATGCAATGGAGAGGGAGATGCTCTTCGTTTCTCTTTATTATGACTAACTTTGTATATAATATAAAAATATACAAATTCACAGTGCGGAATAAATATCATTGTGGAAACCATGCAATGCAAATTAGCGTTCGTACTCCTCCATATAACTTTGTAATGTTGTATATATGTAGGAACTCTAAAATAATTTTTTGGCCACACTTTATTCAAAAGGAATGTTGTATGCGAAATAAACATGAAGAGAGGGCTTTTTAGATCAATGGGGTACGTGATGTAACATGTGTGAATGTGTAGTTGATGCATTTGGCGGGGCCTAGAGAGGTATGTGTGTGTATTACGTATTCGAGAGAGGCATGGATAGAGGGGCCGACCGGGGCGTGGGAGAGTTAGCACGAAAAATGAGAGTGGTCTAGAGAGAGAGAGACGAATATGACGTCACGACAAGAGATTCCATTCCCTTGAGTGTGTATATGCAAGGGGGGGTGGAATAGAGGCAGCAGGAGAAATTTTCTGTGTGTGTGTGGTGTTTGTGTTGGTATGTGTGGGTGTGAGAAGATAATGAGACATGGGGGCAGAGGGTGTGTCACCGCGTGAGGTCCGGTGGGTCGAGGTGAGGCCCTTCGTTCGGTTCTGTCCTGCGCCACATTGGTCGGCCCGTGACACATTTAGGAAGACCCATGGATGACTAGTCGTACAAGACAAAGATAGGAGAATTGTGAAGGACTCTGTGTCCACTGACAAAGCCGGCTAGCATTTGTAACCCTAGGTTCTCGGACTAAGGTAACCCCTTTATCTCTGATATTACTATTCATCCAACCTAACTTTAAGGGGCATCCTACAGAATGCTCTTCTAGAATCATACTAAATCGATTAGGAAGAGGTGTGAGACAATGCGTGAGAGGCAGGCGTAAAGATAATGTGCGTACATGAGACACGTAGGCAGGTCCATGTATATAGAAAGGGTCGGTGAGGATTGTGCGTGTGTATGTTTGCGAGAGGGAGGGAGGGTTATATCTAGAGCATGTGTGCAAGAAAGACACCTCGGGAGAGAGTGTGTGAGCATGTGTGAGAGACCACCGATGGAGAGTGAAACTACACGTAAAAGACTACTCTACATATTGATTAAAGATATAAATTGTATCCAAATATTAGGATGGGATCATGATATTTGCAATTCCGTAAGGAGCGGTCATTGATCCATCAGACATCTAGATTCTATCGAATTTGAGCATGTCTATGTAATTATTCGACACAATTGATCCACATAGTTAGTATTTTGAACTCCAAACAATGCGTCGCTTTAGCAATCGAATATAAACGTGAGTATAGTTCATGTTGTGTGTGTAAAGCACATTATAAATACGAAAGTTACACAATGGACATTATAAATAGCTACGTACGAACTAGCATCCATTTGAAATCAACTTAAGGTGGTTTAAAAAAATCAAATTCAACATGAAGTCCATTCAATTATTTGAACTTGATATCATGGCATTTGTAAACCATACCTAAATTATGGGGGCACCAACCTTTGCTCTGATTTTGTACATAATAGCATATGTAGTCGTGTACAAAATAGATTCAAATTTAGCTCCTCCATTCCAAAATAATCGTAGTTATAGGATTTTCATGTGTCAAAATTTCAAAAAGAAGCGGATAATTTAATGAGGTTTTCAAACATACAAGGTCAAATATAACGTTGTCCATTTAGGTCAATCGTCATAGTTCAAGAGTACTCTAAACGTGAATGCTTGTGTTTCAAAATTTTGAACGAAGCACCAAAAGAGCCTCTACTCGCCCGAAACTGCGTGAGACCAATGTTTGGTAGTACAAGGAAATTACTTTTCTAATAACTCCGACCCGTGAAACCTACCGGCCCGACGTCCAAAGGTCTAAACCGGGGTAGGTTTGTAGCTTCATCTAGACGCCACGCAACCGCCTCCGAAAAACATTCATACACAATGGCTGCCTAAGCACACATGCGCGCAGACGAAATCGCTCCCGCCCACTATTTGGGACACCTAGGATTATCATCCTACATCCGACCCGCAGTAGGTCCAAAATTAAGAGGGGGACAAAGTTTGCACTTTCCCCAAATTTCAAACAAGCCCGTCCCATCTTCTGTTCAAAAAAGCCAAAAACAAGCGCGTCCCAAACCAAAGCATGGTTCCCCCCCACCCGTCTGATTCCCCATTCGTACTCCGTGGGCGCGAAAACTACCTCTCCACCAGCCGCGAAACCCCGGCGTCCTCCGTCTGCCACCCCATCCCACCCATCAACCGCCGCCCTCCTCCATCACACCGAGTCGATAACCCGACGTCATCGTCCATCGCAACCTCAACCACAACGCCCTATACGGCTAGTAGTTGAAGCCGAGGCCGAGCCGTCCGTACTCGAGCCAGTTCAACCACGCCGTCCTGCGCCTCACCGCTGCCGCTCGAACTTCGCCACCCTCCACCGCACCGGAGCTGTTCCTGCTACGCCGTCCTTCGCCGCCTCGGATCTGCTTCCCCTCCGCCGACATACGGCCACGGCAACACAGTCAACAATTTGGCCATGGGTTCGTCCAAGCCTGCACCCTCCAGAACATCGGTTTCCCGGTAAAAAGAAGAAGATCGGCGTGACATGTGGAGGTGACCACACTGGCAACCGAAGGAGGTACTCCTCTTCCCTTATTCGTGCAAATCTTACGTCTCTGCTTGCACGGTATTCATCCCACAAAAGACACTAGTTGACCGCTTCTTCTTGATACTAGATGTTCCTAGTAACTCGCGATGCACAAGGTTTCTCCTCATATACTATTTCACCTTAGCTAGAGGTCCGTCGCTCCCCTAAATTTCAATTTCTGGCCAGTTGATTCCCAATTAACGGAAGCATTCCCCGGCGTAACAGGAGCTAGTACGACTATTACACCAGGGAAGCAGTGCCTTGGTGTTTATCTTAGGGGCGTGTGCGGCCTAGAGCTACTGGCGCCTGATCTGGAGGTCAGCCAGGATTAAAGGGATGGCCTGGGGGTGCTGCCAAGTACGGCAGTGGTGTGAGGTTGATGGGAGGGCGGGGCGGCGGAGGCAAGGGTCTAGGCCGGTGGTTGCTTGCGGTTCGAGAAAGATCATTAACAGTGACTGGCGGGAGGTAGATAAAGGCCATCTGCCCGTTCCTTATAGATCGGATGGTTCATTAAAAAAATCGACTGATCTATTTATTTTCAGTCGACTGTTATCTTAGATATGACCACATGTGGTGGTGTGCTGGAGGAGTACCTGCATTTCCCGTGCTCATATATTACAAAATCATACGGAGTAGAATCTAATTTTGTTTGATATGCAATGTTGTAGAGCTATCATATGTCTCCTGTCATTTATTTTTCAGCCACCTGCTATCTGCTACTTTTACAGTGCACTAGTTCTGCACACACTTCACCCATACTCTCACCATTGTGTTTTTATGCAAGGGTATTTCAGAGTCTGCCTCGAGAGAAGCAAAAAAGAAAAGAGACAAGTCGTGCCAGCTTTCTACACGGCTAGGCACGACATGTTACATCGCTATAAAGGGTACAGTGTCAGCAGATGGAGACGGTAAACGTAGCTCTGGAGTTGATGAGCTCGCTCGCAATGAACCACTATCCCAGGTGCTTGATTTAACTTCGCAGTGTCATATGTGATTGCATGTTCCATATGGTGTCTAGCTTGTTTTCGAAAGGCCGAAGTCGGTGTTTATTAAGATAAGGAAAGATTTTTTTTTACATGAGCCACCATCCCGTGAGCACTAGAAGACAAATAGCTAGTCAGGCCACTTGCCGAGCCAATGACAAGCCCAGCAAAGACAGGCATCACCTGGAAGCCAACTAAAAAGCCGCGATGGTGGCGAAGAAGCCCACCTCCCACCAGGCTCTCAGGTCCTAGATGATCATGTTCACCACTCCAGCCGGATGTCTAGCTTGTATTGCTTCCAATTTGGTTAAATTGCATCTGCTTAGCTTACACATTATACCTTTGAATATGACATGCCTTTCTGTTTTTGGTACATACTAGTACATCGTGTATTAACCATGTTCTTACATCAAACTAATGTTCTTGTGTATCCCTCATCAATCACTTATGATGAGGCAGGCAGGCAAGGGACTACTCATTTAAAGAATGCAGCGTCGACCTCCGACATGATTCTCAAGAAATGAAATGCTAGATGAAGATAGTGAGCGTAGCTCGTAGTTGATTACAGCATTTCCCTACACTAGCATCGCAGTGCTTGCTCTAACTTGGCAGCATGATATGTGGTTGCATGTTGCATATGGTGTCTAGATTGTAATTCTTCCAATCTGGTTAAACTGCATGTGCTAGTCTGCTTAGCTTATACATTATACCTATTAATGTGACATGACTTCCTGTATTTAGTACATAGTACATCTGTCTATTAAGCATGTCCTTACATAAAACTATTAGTTTTTTATCCCGCATCAATCAATATGACGATACACCTTTAGTATATGCAAATGCGATATTAGTTGCATCTTTCATATGATTTATAGCATCGCTGCTTCTAATTTGTTGAAATTCCATTTATGATGGGGCGCTTTTAACTTGGCGAGTCATATTGGTTGCATCTTTCATGTGGTGTCTAGCTTGCATTGCTTCTTATTTGCTGGAATGGTTTCGCTTAGTTTACACAAACAGTTGTGAACATGCCATGCCGTCCTGTTTTTCGTACATATTCCATCCTGGTATCATGTGTTTGCCTTACATCAAAGTAGTAATTGTCGTTATCATGCATGAATGAGTTCGAAGAGAGAATTTTATTGCTTTTTCTTGTCGGTTTTACTTGACAATTCAAAATCAATAAAGCGGAAGGAAGTTAGCAAGGCAGCGGATAAAGGTGCTCCTTCGAGCGGAGGGCCTCTGATTTCTACTCCTCCACACCCCCAAGATGATTTCCAAGACAACACATGCATAGACACTCAACAAAGCTGTGTTTATGATGAGCACGTCTCCCCTAGTGCAGCATCACTAGTGCTCCCTCTAACTTGGCAATCGTTATATGTGGTTGCATGTTATGTGTGATGTCTAGCTTGTATTGCTTCTAATTTTGTTGAATTCAATCTGCTTACTTTACACATTATACTTGAATAAGACACGTGTTCCTGTTTCTAGAACATACAATATCTGTCTATCACACCATGTTCTTACATCAAATTACTACTGTTGTGTAACCTGCAAAAATCACTTATCATAAGACACGTTTGACTTCAGAGTGTGATATAGGTTACATCTCACATTCTTTTCTAGCTTGTACTACTAATTTGTTGAAATGGCACTTATGACGAGACACTTTTAACTTGGTAGAGTGATATTCGTTGCATCTTTCATACAGTGTCTAGCTTTCATTGCTTCTAATTTGTTGAAATGCCTTCTCCTTAGTTTACACATCATAAGCTGTGAATATGCAATACTGTGAATATGCAATCTTATATTTACTAATTGGAGGCACCTTTTAAGCCATCATGTTAATCCACATCATCAGAATTAATATAACCATTAGATTTTATATTTAATGGTCAAGATCTATTAGAAGGTCATGCCTTATTAAAAATCACCACGTACCCAAGGGATCAAACCAGCATGTACACAAAATAGGAGTCGTGAAAAAAAAGAGTCCTCACCATGTGCATACAATTAAAGATTAAGCTCAGACGTCCCAAAAGAAAAGAGTCTACAACACCCACGTTAGCTCCCAAAATCCTTGCAAATGAAAAAAAAAGAACACCTCTGTGTTCAAATATAATGATCAAGGTCTATTAGAAGGCCGTGCATTATTAATAAAAGCACAACGTACCTTGAGGGACTAAACTCACACGTACAAAGGCTTTGACTAAAAATACCCACGTATTCCCTAAAAAAACACTCATGTACAAAGAAATCAAGCCAGAAAAAAGAGTTCTCACCGTATATGTGAAATAAAACCCCGCGAATATAATTTACGTGAAATAAAGGATTAAGCCCACACAGCCGATAATAAAAAAAGTGTCCTCGGCAGTCATGTTAATTCCGAGAAGAAAAGTATGTGCCTTCTCCTTGCAAAAAAAGAAAGACGTGTACAACTAAAAAAAATCACATCTCCTAATTCTCATGAAAATAAAAACACATGCCAAGACGGGTATAGAAAGAAAAAGACACGCACAACTAAAGGAGTCCTCAAGGCTCGGCTACAAAAACTGAACGTGTGCCAGATTGAAAAATAATAATTAATCTCATCATATAGAAGGAGGACCTAGCCACGATAAAATAAGTTAGGCAGGGACATGCAAAAATATCTTCCTGGTGGCTCTTGATACACCAACACGACCAATATCTAATATTTTGATATGTTGAATCGCCTAATTGTAATAAGAGTAGAATAATAATATGAATTGTCATGCATAAGAAAAATTGAATATAAACCTATTAATAAATATCAATTGAACGAATATCATTGATTTTCGTGCTATGCGTTGGCAAGACACATTCTTTATTATTTCAAATACGATTATTTCAGACCCAGATCTACTAAAATTTGAATATTTATGGGTAAAATGTTTTGTCAATTATTATGAGATACTACTATCTAAGATGATTCTAGATAGAAATATTCTCACCTAAGAGCATTATTTGAAAGTTAAGTAAGAGCACTGCCTAATGCACTAAGAAGAAACGTAAATTATGTAAATGATATGAGTAGCATTGTAGTTGGGGTACATATATACGTCAACCGCGAAAAAGAAATACAAAATGAAATAAAGGAATGCGACGTCAAATGGATCAGATATCCACCTTAATAGTATTCACTAGAATTATCTTTTAAAACACACATCTTCTATTTTTTCCAATTTACCAAATATTAGATATAGGCATCATCTTTTGAATCTTTCACTCAATGGAATACAAATCCACCTAAAAAATAGTCATTCAAGTTATCTTTAAAAACACCCTATACCTCCGCTAATATTTTTATATATGCAAATAATCGATATGTCCGTCATATTTGAAAAAAACTAGCCATGCCTCATATACCTCTCACGCTTCGATTTTTGTTGAGTGGTAGGTGTGTGAGTAGTGTATCTTTCTCCAACTTCTTTGAGTTGCGCTATAATATGCTACAATGTGGGTCGAATAAGCGAGGAAGATGTGTATCTTGCCATATGGATCAAATTAACTCATGGTTTATCGATCCCTTTGTAGGTGGCGTAAAATTCACAAAGAGGTATTTCTTGCTACTATCACATGAAGACTTCATTCAGACCAATGATTGGCAGTTTGTGGAGCATAAATGAGAAAACAGACGCACATATTTGAAACAACACTTGCATTTTATAGATAAATATAATTTTATTAACTACTACGTACCCCTATAATATCTAGGCCGTGCAGGTGCACGGGTAGATGACTAGTGGCACTAATGACGAGAGACCTCCAACATGGTAGTGTGATGTTGTTTGCATCTTGCATATGATTTATTTCTTGTACTGCTTCACATTTGTTTAAACGCCATTTATGATGAGACACTGTTAACTTGGCAGAGCGATATTTGTAGCATCTTTCATATGGTGTCTACCTTCCATTGCATTGCTTCTAATTTGGTGAAACGTCTTCTTCTTAGTTTACACATCATAGTTCTGGTTATCTCTTCCGTCTTGTTTTCCATACATATTACATCCTCCTATCATGTGGTTGTCTAACATCAAAGTTCAGTTTTTCTGCATCACGCATCAATTTGTTCTGAAGAACTAAATTGTTATTTGTTTTTCTTGTCGGCTTGACTTAACATGGCACAGAGAAAGAGGAAGAAACATAGAATGGCAGGGAATGAGAAGCGGATAAATCCTGCAGATTCTACTGGTACTGATGGTGCAATAGAAGGTCAAAGTCCAGCAGAAAATTCTACAAACACGACATCCCATGCTACACGAGCTGCAAAAAAAGCCAAACAGAAACAAATATCCAAACAAGCAGAGACAGCCCTAGTTCTTGCAACACCTACCACAGTACTACCAGCTGCACGACTTACTCGTGCGTCAATTGAGCTAGCAGCACGTTCCCAAGCTCCCTTGCCACCTGGCACTACTTCCCAAGCACTCTTGACACAAGACGAGTTGGCAATATCAGATGAACCTTGTGAGCTTCAACAGCAAGAAGGTAGTTGCTGGAGTCAAGTTACAGTTCCATGCTTCTTTATGTGTAGTCTCACAGTTTGATTTACAGTAACACTTCCTATGTTCGTTGTTACTAGAACCTAGGTGCAAGAGGAAACAAACATCAGGGATAATGCTTGATAGGTTAACTAAATCTAGAGGAGGAAGAATGGAGATCCGTTTTGAGGCAGGTTTAAAAAGGCCACGTGATGCTACAGAGTCAGCCAAGTTAGTATCAGAGGCAGCGGTTGTCGTTAGGTGTCATGTACGTATCCTCCCAACATGGATTCAGTACAGGAATGACAAAGACGAAACCCAGTTCAACACCTTCCTCGACCATTTATCTGTAAGTATGGTTATGTATGGAAACTAGTAATATCGTCTTACTCATCCCATACTTTCTAGGTTGTCGATAATGAGAATCCCATAATTTTCAACAGATGAGGTTCAAGTTGGATAGCCAAGATGATGCAACTGCACAAGCCGGCACCCATGTTTTCAAGTCTGCTCTCTGACAATGTCGGTATAACTTGAGGAAAACTCACTTTGAAGGCAAGGCTAACAGTGAACTTTCCCAAACATCTCCAAAGGAAAATATATCGGATGAAGACCGGAGGGCCTTGTTAAACACTGGTCTGATCCAAGTATCGTGTACATTATATATATGTGATGAGATCACATGTTGAAGTCCTATTTACGCATGTGCCACACAAATCTATCTTATTGTAGGTGAACAGTTCAAAGAACAAGGCCAACCGTCATTTAAAGTGAAACTCCAATGCATTTACGTGATCTCGTAGCTATATTGCACAATCGCGAGGCTCTTGTAATTAGCTGATGTTTCACTCTTTTCGCTGTACCATATTATCAGATCTATATTGACTTGTTCGAAATGCAGAGGAAAGCCCGCAAGGACCAAAAAGTACCTGAACCAAATGCTGTGGAAATCTTCATGGACAGTCACACCAGAAGAAGAAGGGCATGACTACACCACCAAAGCCGATGTTGTAAGTCCTTAATCCTCATGCCTTTTAACTACTACTTACTCTGACTTGTGCCTTGAACTGCATGGTTTGCAGCCAATGTCTATTACTCTTTTCAATTTCATACACAATTGTCTTAGCGTATCATTGCACCTTACAAGGTTTAAAAGAGAGGAGTGATGTTCCTTTGATCTTGACCCGTAATCTAGTTCCGTCTTGGACTTGCCCACACAACGTTACAATTGCCGCTTTATCTCATTTCTCGGTTGTTTTGTGATATGAATGATGTCATACTATGCTTACCGTATTATAAACTTCGCCTCTTTATCCTTAGCCCTCAATACAATGTGAAGAAATAGACAATACATTAGCGATGGTACATGGTCATATGCTTGGAACCTGGTTTTATTATGTACTTTGCAATAAAATACAACTAATATTTTACATGGGTTCACCGAATAAGTTACGTATATAGACCAAAGCTATTTTGTTTGGTTTTGTTGCCTCCTTAATATCTTCTCGCTCGGTACTACTAATGTAAAACCTCAACTTTTCAGCGAGCTATGGAAAAATGAGGGAACCGCCACCTTACGAAGGTGGCGAGGCAACTATAACCGCAATGTCGCCTCTTGCTGCGGTGGGTCAAGACTGTCCACTACTAACAAAGCCAAAAGCATGTTCTGCGTAATCTTGGGTTGGTTGTTAAGGCAATATCATCCAAACTGCTTCATGATCAAGATATGCAAGCTCAAAGCAATGTTGTATCTGCACTCCAGACACAAGTCCATTCCCTAACAGAGGCCCTTTGTGAAACAAGGAGAAACATTGCTCAATTTCGTCAAGATATGCATGGTTTTGAAACCAGACTATTAGACATTTGCTATGTTGATTAGGAGCCTAGGGGAAATGAAGGCGAGGGTTATGGTGCTCCATCGGACAATACAACATGAAAACGTAACAGTCAGGTCAAATGAACTGAGCTTCTGAACTTCTGGTGGTGCATTTATCTGCTAGACTGTTCAGTTTTATGCCAACCTTCCTTTTGTTATATAGTTGTAATTTGTTTTGGTGCGATACAAAATTTATTCTTAACGTGCAGCCACCGGTTGAAAAAACAACAAGCCATTTTTGTATAGTGTAGGGTGTTCCCTATATTTGCACCGGTGGCGATCTTTGATGCCGAGTGGATGTAATCTGTGCAGTCGCCTTAATAGCCTAGCGTTAGTTTCAGCCTTATTTATTTCCTAGTCTTATTTTTCCCTGGTTTGCTAGTGGGCGCAACTGCCATGGGCCATATACGGGCCGTAGGATCCATGGGTCTCCTACGGGCCATCGATAAATGGGCCTGTAATCGGTGGGCCTCGGGCTGTCGATAAATGGGCCTGTAATCGGTGGGCCTCGGGCCGTCGGATAAATGGGTCTACATGGGCCGTAATCGGGCATAATTGGTATCGGCCCAGCACGGTAACGGGTCGTTAACAGGCCGTACGACTGCAAAGGCTTAATTATGTCACAGGCATAACGGGTCGTTGATGGGCCAGAATATAGGACGGGCTGGAAATGGTGCAACGAGTTAACAGGCCAGAAACGGGCCGACTCTTGCCATGGGCCGAATTTGGCCCATGAGGGTAATAGGCCAAGAACGGGTCGACTCTTTCCATGGGCGAATTTGGCCCATTAGGGAACAGCCAAGAACGGGCGACTCTTGCCATGGGCCAAATTTGGCCCATTAGGGAACAGCGAACGGGCCGAAGTAATCGAGGGCGAAAAGGAGCCCAAGAACGTATGGGCCGTCAATAGGCCGAAAGCTAACACGGGCTGGAAACGGCCCATGTAAATCACGGGCCGTTAACGAGTACAAAGGAAATTACTGTTCATTATGGGCTAGAGTCACCGTGGGCCTGTAAAGGGCCGAAAGATACGAAGGCCTCATATGGGCCAAAAGACGTCGTGGGCCATACATGGGCCGAAAGTGAAATGGGCTGGTGTTATATTTGACGTCCCACATGACGTTGTTGGGCCGGTTTCCTTTAGGGCCTAACGGGTCGTGAGTTAACGGGCCGTAAAATGGGCTATTTGCGAAGAGACCGTTAACAGGTTTTTCATGGGCCAGCCCGTTAACTTTTGTCCAACTCAAATAGGCCGGCTTTGTAAGCTAAATGGGCCAGTGGTGGGCCGTGGCACTGATAACCCACAAGTATAGGGGATCACAACAGTTTTCGCGGGTAGAGTATTCAACCCAAATTTATTGATTCGACACAAGGGGAGCCAAAGAATATTCTCATGTATTAGCAGTTGAGTTGTTAGTTCAACCACACCTGGAAACTTAGTATCTGCAGCAAAGTGTTTAGTAGAAAAGTAATATGATAGTGGTGGTAACAGTAACAAAGTAAAGACAACAAAAGTAATGTTTTTGGTATTTTTGTAGTGATTGTAACAGTAGCAACGAAAAAGTAAATAAGCGAAAACCAGTATATGGAAAGCTCGTAGGCACCGGATCAGTGATGGATAATTATGTCGGATGTGGTTCGTCATGTAACAGTCATATCATAGAGTGACACAGAACTAGCTCCAGTTCATCAATGTAATGTAGGCATGTATTCCGTATATAGTCATACATGCTTATGGAAAAGAACTTGCATGACATCTTTTGTGCTACCCTCCCGTGGCAGCGGGGTCCTATTTGAAACTTTCGGATATTAAGGCCTCCTTTTAATAGAGAACCGGAACAAAGCATTAGCACAGAGTGAATACATGAACTCCTCAAACTATGGTCATCACCAGGAGTGGTCCCGATTATTGTCACTTCGGGGTTGCCGGATCATAACACATAGTAGGTGACTATAGACTTGCAAGATAGGATCAAGAACACACATATATTCATGAAAGCATAATAGGTTCATATCTGAAATCATGGCACTCAGGCCCTAGTGACAAGAATTAAGCATAGCAAAGTCATAGCAACATCAATCTCAGAACCTAGTGGATACTAGGGATCAAACCCTAACAAAACTAACTCGATTACATGATAAATCTCATCCAACCCATCACCATCCAGCAAGCCTACGATGGAATTACTCACGCATGGCGGTGAGTATCATGAAATTGGTGATGGAGGATGGTTGATGATGACGACGGTGACGAATCCCCCTCTCCAGAGCCCCGAACGGACTCCAGATCAGCCCTCCCGAGAGAGATTAGGGCATGGCGGCGGCTCCGTATCATAAAACACCGATGAAACTTTCTCTCTGATTTTTTTCTTCCCGAAAGCCAATATATGGAGTTGGAGTTGGCGTCGGAGGAGCTCCGGGGGGCCCACGAGGTAGGGGGGCGCACCCTAGGGGGGGGGGGCCCCCACCCTCGTGGACAGGGTGTGGGCCCCCTGGTCTTCATTTTGGTGAGGATTTCTTATTATTTTTTATAAGTCATCCCGTGGAGTTTCAGGACATTCCGAGAACTTTTGTTTTCTCGCACATAAAACAACATCATGGCAATTCTCTTTGAAAACAGCGTCATCCGGTTAGTTCCATTCAAATCATACAAGTTAGAGTCCAAAACAAGGGCAAAAGTGTTTGAAAAAGTAGATACGACAGAGACGTATCAACTCCCCCAAGCTTAAACCCTTGCTTGTCCTCAAGCAGTCAGTTGACAAACTGAAAGAGAAAAAGTAAAACTTTTACAAACTCTGTTTGCTCTTGTTGTTGTACTTATGTCAAGCCAGCATTCAGGTTTTCAGCAAAGACCATAACTAACCACATTTGCAATAATTCTCAGGTCTCATATTTACTCATATCAATAGCATAATCAACTAGCGAGTCATAATAATAAATCTCGGATGACAACACTTTCTCAAAACAATCATAATATGATATAACAAGATGGTATCTCGCTAGCCCTTTCTCAGACCGCAAAACATAAATGCAGAGCACCTTCAAAGATCAAGGACTGACTAGACATTGTAATTCATGGTAAAAGAGATCCAATCATAGTCATACCCAATATAAATTAACAGTAATGAATGCAAATGAAAGTTGTGCTCTCCAGCTAGTGCTTTTAATAAGAGGGTGATGACTCAACATGAAAGTAAATAGATAGGCCCTTCACAGAGGGAAGCAGGGATTTGTAGAGGTGCCAGAGCTCGATTTTGAAATAGAGATTAATTATTTTGAGCGGCATACTTTCATTGTCAACATAACAACTAAGAGATGACGATATCTTCCATGCTAAACAAATTATATGCGGTTCCCAAACATAATGGTAAAATTTATACTCCCCCTCCTCCACAAGCATCAATCCATGCATGGCTCGCTCGAAACAACGAGTGCCTCCAACATTCAACGGGTCCCAGGGGGGTTTTGTTTGCAGTTACATTTAGTTTGCATAAAGCATGGGACTGGGCATCCCGGTGACCAGCCATTTTCTCGTGAGTGAGGAGCGGAGTCCACTCCTCTTGAGAATAGCCCGCCTAACACGGAAGATAAGGGCAGCACTAGTTGATATATGAGCTATTCGAGCATGCAAAACAGAATGATTATTTGAAGGTTTAGAGTTTGGCACATACAAATTTACTTGGAATGGTAGGTAGATACCGCATATAGGAAGGTATAGTGGAATCATATGGAATAACTTTGGGGTTTAAGGGATTGGATGCACAAGCAGTATTGTCGCTTAGTACAAGTGAAGGCTAGCAAAAGACTAGGAAGCGACCAACTAGAGAGCGACAACAGTCATGAACATGCATTAAAATTAATAGACTATGAATACAAGCATGAGTAGGATATAATCCACCATGAACATAAATATCGTGAAGGCTATGTTGATTTGTTTCAACTACATGCGTGAACATGTGCCAAGTCAAGTCACTTAAATCATTCAAAGGAGGATACCACCCCATCATACCACATCACAACCATTTTCACAGCATGTTGGCACGCAAGGTAAACCATTAGAACTCGTAGCTAATCAACCATGGCACAAGCAACTATGATCTCTAATTGTCATTGCGAACATGTTTATTCATAATAAGCTGAATCAAGAATGGTGAACTCATCATATTTACAAAAACAAAAGAGGTCGAGTTCATACCAGTTTTTCCCATCTCAGTTAGTTCATCGTATATCATCATAATTGCCTTTCACTTGCACGACCGAACGATGTGAATAATAATAAGAGTGAACGTGCATTGGACTAAGCTGGAATCATGAGCATTCAATAAACAGGAGAAGACAAGGCAATATGGGCTCTTGGTTAAATCAACAATGATGCATATAAGAGCCATCTCAACAATTTAATCATGGTCTTCTCCTCTCGACCCCAAAAAAGAAAGGAAATAAAACTATTTACACGGAAAGCTCCCAACAAGCAAAAGAAGAACGGAAATTTTTTGGGTTTTCTTTTTAATTATTACTACTACAGCAGGAAAATAAACTACTACTAATTTTTTTTGCTTTTTCTAAGGTTTATTAAACTCACAAGAAGAAAGCAGGAAAAAGGAAAATAAACTAGCATGCATATTATAGTGAAAGAGTATGAGCACCGACATCTAGCAATGAGTGTGTGTGAACATGAATGTAATGTCAGTGAGAAATACATACTCCCCCAAGCTTAGGCTTTTGGCCTGTTGGTCTATTGCCGAGGATAGCCCGGCCGATACCCGTAGGTGTAGCTGGGTCGATCATGATGCAGCGGCTATCGCCTCTGAGCAGTAGCGTGGCGCCGAGCTGCCTCCGCCTCCTCTCGTACTCATCTGCCTCCTCTCTGGTAATAATATATCTTCCTCTAGTCTGAAAATTAAAGAAGGCAGGAGCAGGGAAGAGTAACATGGACAACATGCCGCTTGTTAAAGATTAGTCGACATCGAGAGGTGGTTCAGTCCTCGCAACAAACTGGTGGGAAACCATAGAATCAAAATCTAAATAAGTAGGGGGTAACTCCATGTCACCCTCACGAATGTCTATCTCAAGAAAATTAGCTAAGCGGGTTGCATAAATTCGTCCAAAGAAATCTCTGTTATGTCTATTAAGATGCAACCTACGAGCTACAATGGCTCCCATATGATAAGATTGGTCCCCTAACACAGCACTTCTGAGAATGCTGAGATCAGGGGCACACATGTGACATGCTTCATCCTCAGCATTTATGCATCTACCTGTGAAGAGAGCAAAATAATGTATAGCAGGAAAGTGAATGCTCCCTATAGTGGCTTGCGTTATATCCCTAGATTCCCCCACATTTATTCTAGCAAGAAAGACTCTATATTCAGATTTAGGGGGATCCCTGATACTACCCCAAGATGGAAGTTTGCATGCAAGAGTGAAATCCTCTAAGTCCATGGTATAAGATTTGTCATAAAGGTCAAACATGGCTGAAGGAGAATTACGCGAAGATGAAAACTCAAACCTCCCCACAAATGAACTTGTGAGGTCATGATACTGGGGGCATTTGTCAGCTTCAAAGTCCTCAAGACCGGCAGTACGCAAATATGCGTTAAATTCTTCTTTACTTCCCTCTTGATCCATAAAATTTTCAGAAGGCCATTCACGTGGCCTCACAAGAGCGCCTCTTGGTGGTTCCTCGTCAAGATCACGCATTGCAAGCCCGGACCTTGCTTCCTTGAAGAACCACCTTGGAACATCTTCCTAAGCATATTGTTTTCTCTGGAAAAAAATTCTGAAATTTTTAGTAACTTCAAACAAAAGTGAACCAACTTCAATAAAACTGATAACAACTACTCACACAAGTGCCTAGAGCATATATCAAGCATTAGAACTAGTTGGAACCATATAAATTTGACATGCAAGCTCAAGAACATGGTTGCGTATGCAGCACAAATTTGCAAAGAATAAAGCACTAGAACAAAAACTAATTGGACCAATGGAGGAGTCACATACCAAGGAACAATCTCCCCAAGCAGTTTTGCGAGAGGTGCTTTGAGCAAGGAGATTGAAAATCACAGCAAAAGTGGCTGGAACACGAGCTTGAGTTGGTTTTTCGGGTTTGTGTGAGACAGAGCAAGAAGATGCGTGCAGGGATAAGTGGAGGAGGGCCATCGTGGGACCACGAGGTGGGGGCGCGCCCGGGGTAGGGCGCCCTCCACCTCGTGGCAGTGGCAGCTCCCATGTAATTTTTGCACTAAAATCCTCAAATATTCCCTAAAAAATCATATTAAATTGGCATGGCATTCGAGGACTTTTATATTCGGATATTTTTATATTGCACGGATAAATCAGGAAATGCATGTAAAAATACTATTTTACTTTATTTCTACTATAAAGAGGGTACAGAAGGTTGTGCTTCTAGTTTCATCCATCTCATGCTCATCAAAAGAATCCACTAACAAGGTTGATCAAGTCTTGTTAACAAACTCATTCGATAATCATGGAACCGGGAAATTTCAATGACACTATATTACCTCAACGGGATATGGACATCCCCAATAATAAGTATATCATATTTCTTCTTGACAGTAGGGAGAGGAAATTCAAAACCTCCAAATATAATCGATGGAATTTTTCCAATAGAGTTGATACTATGAACTTGAGTTTGTTTCCTCGGAAAGTGTACGTGTGGTTATTACCATTAACATGAAAATTGACATTGCCTTTGTTGCAATCAATAACAGCCCCTGCAGTATTAAGGAAAGGTCTTCCAAGAATAATAAACATACTATCATCCTCGGGAATATCAAGAATAACAAAGTCCGTTAAAATAGTAACGTTTGCAACCACAACAGTCACATCCTCACAAATACCGACAGGTACAGCGGTTGATTTATCAGCCATTTGCAAAGATATTTCAGTAGGTGTCAACTTATTCAAGTCAAGTCTACGATATAAAGAGAGAGGCATAACACTCTTAATGGAGCATGGTATAGTAGGTACTCCTGGATCTCCAAGTTTCTTTGGTATTCCACCCTTAAAAGTATAATTAGCAAGCATGGTGGAAATTTCAGCTTCCGGTATCTTTCTTTTATTTGTAACAATATCTTTCATATATTTAGCATAAGGATTCATTTTGAGCATATCAGTCAATCGCATACGCAAAAAGATAGGTCTAATAATTTCAGCAAAGCGCTCAAAATCCTCATCATCCTTTTTCTTGGATGGTTTGGGAGGAAAAGGCATGGGTTTCTGAACCCATGGTTCCCTTTCTTTACCGTGCTTCCTAGCAACAAAATCTCTCTTATCATAACGTTGATTCTTTGATTGTGGGTTACCAAGATCAACAACAGGCTCAACTTCTACATCATTATCAGATTGTGTTTCAGCATCAGACATAGAGATATCATTTGAATTATCAGGTGATTCAGCAATAGGTTCACTAGAAGTTTGCAAAGTCCTATCATTTTTCTTTTTCTTCCTTTTAGAAACTAGGCATATCAATATTATTTCTCTGAGAATCTTTCTCCATTCTCTTAGGGTGGCCTTCAGGATACAAAGGTTCCTGAGTCATTCTACCAGTTGTAGTAGCCACTCTAATAGCATAATCATTTTTCTTACTATTTATTTCATCAAGCACTTCTTTCTGAGCTTTAAGTACTTGCTCTACTTGAGTGGTAACCATAGAAGCATGTTTGCTAACAAGTTTAATTTCACCTCTAATATTAGCCATATAATCACTCAAGCGTTTAATCATAAAGGTATTCTGTTTCAATTGTCTACCAAAATAAGCATTAAAGTCATCTTGCTTAAACATAAAGTTATCAAACTCATCCAAGCATTGACTAGCAATTTTAGTAGGAGGGACTTCAGCTTTATCATATCTATAGAGAGAAATTACCTTTACTACCTGTGTCGGGATATCGAGATCAGGAGGTTCTTCGGGGAATAAAGAATTGAGATCAGACACTTCTTCAACAGGCGGTAAATTAAGACCATGTATTTCTTCAATAGGAGGTAAATTCTTAACATCTTTAGCTTTAATACCTTTTTCTTTCATAGATTTCTTTGCCTCTTGCATATCTTCAGGACTGAGAAATAGAACACCTCTCTTCTTCGGAGTTGGTTTAGGAATAGGCTCAGTAATTGGCTCAGGAGCTGGCTCGGGAGTTGGCTCAGGAGGTGCCAATTATTTTCATTTGTCAACATATTATTCAATAAAATTTCAGCTTCATCCGGTGTTCTTTCCCTGAAAAGAGAACCAACACAACTATCCAGGTAATCTCTGGAAGCATCGGTTAGTCCATTATAAAAGATATCAAGTATTTCAGGTTTCTTAAAAGTATGATCAGGAAAAGCATTAAGTAACTTGAGAAGCCTCCCCCAAGCTTGTGCGAGACTCTCTTCTTCAATTTGCACCAAATTATATATATCTCTCAAAGCAACTTGTTTCTTATTAGCAGGGAAATATTTAGCAGAGAAGTAATAAATCATATCCTGGGGACTACGCACACAGCCAGGATCAAGAGAATTAAACCATATCTTAGCATCACCCTTTAATGAAAACGGAAATATTTTGAGTATATAAAAGTAGCGCGATCTCTCATCATTAGTGAACAGGGCAGCTATATCATTTAACTTAGTAAGATGTGCCACAACAGTTTCAGATTCATAGCCACAAAAAGGATCAGATTCAACCAAAGTAATTATATCAAGATCAATAGAGAATTCATAATAATCCTTATCAGGAACACAGATAGGTGAAGTAGCAAAAGCATGGTCGGGTCTCATCCTATCTCTAAGAGATTCTTTACTCCATTTAACTAGCAGCCTCTTAAGTTCATATCTATCCTTACAAGCAAAAATAGCTGCAGAAGATTCAGCATCAAAGAGATAACCCTCAGGAATAGCAGGCATATTTTCATCATCACTTTCATCATTGTATTCAGTTTCAATAATTTCTCTTTCTCTAGACCTAGAAATTTTTTCATCTAGAAATTCACCAAGGGGCACAGTAGTATCAAGCATTGAAGTAGTTTCATCATAAGTATCATGCATAGCATAAGTGGCATCATCAATAACATGCATATATCGAACTAATAGCGAAGCAAGTTTAGGTGTCGCTAGCTTACTCATAATGTAAGGTGAATCAAGTGCGAGCTAGATGGCAGTTCCTTACCTCCCCTCATAGTTGAGGGATAAATTGTTGTCCTAGCGTCTTTCAAGTTCTTCACAAAGGTCCAGCAGATATAAATCCCAAGTGACTCAAAGAATAGAGCTATGCTCCCGCAACGGCGCGTAAAAAGGTCTTGATAACCCACAAGTATAGGGGATCGCAACAGTTTTCGAGGGTAGAGTATTCAACCCAAATTTATTGATTCGACACAAGGGGATCCAAAGAATATTCTCAAGTATTAGCAGCTGAGTGGTCAATTCAACCACGCTTGGAAACTTAGTATCTGCAGCAAAGTGTTTAGTAGCAAAGTAATATGATAGTGGTGGTAAAGGTAACAAAGTAAAGACAGCAAAAGTAATGTTTTATTTATTTTTGTAGTGATTGTAACAGTAGCGAAAAGTAACAGTAACAAAGTAAAGACAGCAAAAGTAACAGTAACAAAGTAAAGACAGCAAAAGTAATATGATAGTGGTGGAAAAGTAAATAAGCGAAAACCAGTATATGGAAAGCTTGTAGGCACCGGACCAGTGATGGATAATTATGCCGGATGTGGTTCGTCATGTAACAGTCATAACATAGGGTGACAAAGAACTAGCTCCAGTTCATCAATGTAATGTAGGCATGTATTCCGTATGTAGTCATACATGCTTATGGAAAAGAACTTGCATGACATCTTTTGTCCTACCCTCCCGTGGCAGTGGGGTCCTATTGGAAACTAAGGGATATTAAGGCCTCCTTTTAATAGAGAACTGGAACAAAGCATTAGCACATAGTGAATACATGAACTCCTCAAACTATGGTCATCACCGGGAGTGGCCCCGATTATTGTCACTTCGGGGTTGCCAGATCATAACACATAGTAGGTGACTATAGACTTGAAAGATAGGATCAAGAACACACATATATTCATGAAAACATAATAGGTTCAGATCTGAAATCATGGCACTCGGGCCCTAGTGACAAGCATTAAGCATCGCAAACTCATAGCAACATCAATCTCAGAACATAATGGATACTAGGGGATAAACCCCAACAAAACTAACTCGATTACATGATAAATCTCATCCAACCCATCACCGTCCAGCAAGCCTACGATGGAATTACTCACGCATGGCGGTGAGCATCATGAAATTGGTGATGGAGGATGGTTGATGATGACGACGGCGACGAATCCCCCTCTCCGGAGCCCCGAACGGACTCCAGATCAGCACTCCCGAGAGAGATTAGGGCTTGGCGGTGGCTCTATATCGTAGAACGAGATGAAACTTTCTCTCTGATTTTTTTCTCCCCGAAAGCCAATATATGGAGTTGGAGTTGGCGTCGGAGGGGCTCCAGGGGGCCCACGAGGTAGGCGGCGCGCCCTAGTGGGGGCGCCCCACCCTCGTGGACAGGGTGTGGGCCCCCCGGTCTTCATCTTTGGCGAGGATGTTTTATTATTTTTTATAAGACATCCCGTGGAGTTTCAGGTCATTCCGAGAACTTTTGTTTTCTGCACATAAAACAACATCATGGCAATTCTACTGAAAACAGCGTCAGTCCGGGTTAGTTCCATTCAAATCATACAAGTTAGAGTCCAAAACAAGGGCAAAAGTGTTTGGAAAAGTAGATACGACGGAAACGTATCAGGCACGTGTCGACATATCATAGGCGCCTATCTGACCCGCTGACGAGCTGACACGTGTTTCGTCCCGCCAATAAGAATTTTACACGGAAATTTCCCATTGGTCGTATTGTTAACGGGTTATCGGATCCAAAACCCGACCCGATAGCTTAACGGCGTTCCGCTACGGTGGATGCCACGTGTCGGTCACCCTTGACGAAAGCACTTCGGACGCTACGATTATCGTCATGGAAGTGGACACTTCCATGATGATAATTTTGGTAATGTCATGGAACACTTCTACGACAACACAGGTATGACTATCTTGATTCTGTCATAAAATCGTCATGGATGTACATGCATGACAAAAAACGCGACCTACTATGACAAACATGTATCATCACGGAAATGTATTTTTTTGTAGTGCAAGAACATTGTGTTGGAAAGATCCTGATATATATATATCCAATTGGATGTAAGTTAGCATGAACTATTATTGTTGACATTACCCTTGAGGTAAAAGGTTGGGAGGCAACACTATAAGCCCCTATCTTTCTCTGTGTCTGATTAAAACTTCATACCCATAAGTATTGCGTGAGTGTTAGCAATTGTGGAAGAGTAAATGATAGTTGAGTATGTGGACTTGCTGAAAAGATCTTATATTGGCTCTTTCCGATGTTATGATAAATTGCAATTGCTTCAATGACCGAGATCATAGTTTGTAATTTTTCAATGAAGTTTTTTATTCATACTAGACATTGTGAATACATTATTACATGAGCATAAGAAATCATATGACAATATCTACATATGTTTCTGTTATAAGAATGATCATGATGCCCTCATGTCCATATTTTATTTTATCGACACCTCTATCTCTAAATATGTGGACATATTTTTCGTTATCGGCTTCCGCTTGAGGACAAGCAAGGTCTAAGTTTGGGGGAGTTGATACGTCCATTTTGCAACATGCTTTTATATTGATATTTATTGCATTATGGGCTGTTATTACACATTATGTCACAATACTTATGCCTATTCTTTCTTATTTTACAAGGTTTACATGAAGAGGGAGAATGCCGGCAGCTGGAATTCTGGGCTGGAAAAGGAGCAAATATTAGAGACCTATTCTGCATAGCTCCGAAAGTCCTGAAACTTCACGGAAGCAGTTTTTGGAATTAATAAAAAATACTAGCGAAAGAATCAACCAGAGGGGGGCCACCCACCATCCACGAGGGTAGGGGGCGTGCCCTACCCCCTGGGCACGCCCCCCTGTCTCGTGGGCCCCCTGGCAGGCCTCCGGTGCCCATCTTCTGCTATATGAAGTCTTCTACCCTGGAAAAAATCAGGAGGAAGCTTTCGGGACGAAACACCGCCGCCACGAGGCGGAACCTTGGCGGAACCAATCCAGGGCTCCGGCGGAGCTGTTCTGCCAGAGAAACATCCCTTCGGGAGGGGGAAATCATCACCATCGCCATCACCAACGGTCCTCTCAGCGGGAGGGGGTCAATCTCCAACAACATGTTCACGAGCACCATTTCCTCTAGAACCCTAGTTCATCTCTTGTATCCAATGTTTTAAATAGCCGGCTATAGCTCCGCTATAGCCCGCTATATAGCCTTTTCAGCAGGGTGCCGCTAAATAGTCCCATGTACAAATAGCCCGCTATAGCCTGCTATAGCCCACTATAGCTCCGCTATTGCTGATTTTGAGGTCCGCCGCTATTTGACAATAGCCCGCTATTTAGCTTGTATCCAATCTTTGTCTCAAAGCATCATATTGGTACATGTGGGTTGCTAGTAGTGTTGATTACTCCCTGTAGTTGATGCTATTTGGTTTATTTGGTGGAAGATCATATGTTCAGATCCTTTATGCATATTAATACCCCTCTGATTATGAACATGAATATGATT
This sequence comes from Aegilops longissima, assembly GCA_021605205.1. Lineage (NCBI taxonomy): Eukaryota > Viridiplantae > Streptophyta > Magnoliopsida > Poales > Poaceae > Aegilops > Aegilops longissima. The sequence goes on from CM038680.1 coordinate 484,797,233, forward strand.
TGTGAGTAGTTATGTTTGTTCCGGAGGACATGGGAGAAGTCTTGCTATAAGTAGTCATGTGAATTTGGTATTCGTTCGATATTTTGGTGAGATGTATGGTTTCTTTCCTCTAGTGGTGTTATGTGAACGTCGACTACATGACACTTCACCATTGTTTGGGCCTAGAGGAAGGCATTGGGAAGTAATAAGTAGATGATGGGTTGCTAGAGTGACAGAAGCTTAAACCCTAGTTTATGCATTGCTTCGTAAGGGGTTGATTTGGATCCATATGTTTCATGTTATGGTTAGGTTTACCTTTATACTTCTTTTGTAGTTGCGGATGCTTGCAATAGGGGTTAATCATAAGTGGGATGCTTGTCCAAGGAAGGGCAGTACCCAAGCACCGGTCCACCCACATATCAAATTATCAAAGTAATGAACGCGAATCATATGGGCCTGATGAAAACTAGCTTGATGATAATTCCCATGTGTCCCCGGGAGCGTTTTCCTTCATATAAGAGTTTGTCCAGGCTTGTCCTTTGCTACAAAAAGGATTGGGCCATCTTGCTGCACCTTATTTACTTTTGTTACGTGTTACCCGTTACAAATTACCTTATCACAAAACTATCTGTTACCGATAATTTCAGTGCTTGAAGAGAATACCTTACTGAAAACTGCTTATCATTTCCTTCTACTCCTCGTTGGGATCGACACTCTTACTTATCGAAAGGACTACGATAGATCCCCTACACTTGTGGGTCATCACGTAACTGGGTGATTATAAAGATGCTCTAGAGATGTCTCCGAAGGTGTTTGTTGGGTTGGCATAGATCGAGATTAGGATTTGTCACTCCGTGTATTGGAGAGGTATCTCTGGGCCCTCTCGGTAATGCACATCACTATAAGCCTTGCAAGTAGTGTGACTAATGAGTTAGTCACGAGATGATGCATTACGGAACGAGTAAAGAGACTTGCCTTAACGAGATTGAACTAGGTATGATGATACCGACGTTCGAATCTCGGGCGAGTAACATACCGATGACAAAGGGAACAATGTATGTTGTTATGCAGATTGATCGATAAAGATCTTCGTAGAATATGTAGGAACCAATATGAGTATCCAGGTTCCGCTATTGGTTATTAACCGGAGATATATCTCGGTCATGTCTACATTGTTCTCGAACCCGTAGGGTCCGCACGCTTAACGTTCGATGATGATTTGTATTATGAGTTTATGTGATTTGATATACCGATGGTTGTTCGGAGTCCCGGATGAGATCACGGACATGATGAGGAGTCTCCAAATGGTCGATACATAAAGATTGATATATTGGAAGGTTATATTCGGACACCGGTATGGTTCCGATGTGTATCGGGTATTTCCGGAGTACCGGGGGTTTACCGGAACCCCCCATGGGATTAATGGGCCACAATGGGCCTTAGTGGAGAAGAGAGAGGGCCGGCCAGAGGTGGCGTTGAAGGAAATGTGCCCTAGAGGCAATAATAAAGTTGTTATTTACATTTCCTTATATTATGATAAATGTTTATTATTCATGCTAGAATTGTATTAACCGGAAATTGTGTACATGTGTGAACACATAGAGAAACAAAGTGTCCCTAGTATGCCTGTACTTGACTAGCTTGTTTATCAAAGATGGTTATGTTTCCTAGCCATAGACATGTGTTGTCATTTGATAAACAGGATCAAATCATTAGACAATGATGTGATGGACAAGACCCATCTGTTATCTTAGCACTATGATCGTTTAGTTTGTTGCTATTGCTTTCATCATGACTTATACATGTTCCTATGACTATGAGATTATGCAACTCCCAAATACCGGAGGGACACTTAGTGTGCTATCAAACGTCACAACGTAACTGGGTGGTTATAAAGATGCTCTACAGGCGTCTCTGATGGTGTTTGTTGAGTTGGCATAGATCAGGATTAGGATTTGTCACTCCGATTGTTGGAGAGGTATCTCTGGGCCCTCTCGGTAATGCGCATCACAATAAGCCTTCCAAGCAATGTGATTAATGAGTTACTTGCGGGATGATGCATCACAGAACAAGTAAAGAGACTTGCCGGTAACAAGATTGAACTAGGTATGGTGATACCGACTATAGAATCTCGGGCAAGTAACATACCGATGACAAAGGGAACAACGTATGTTGTTATGCGGTTTGACCGTTAAAGATCTTCGTAGAATATGTAGGAACCAATATGAGCATCTAGGTTCCGCTATTTTTTATTTACTGAAGATGTGTCTCGGTCATGTCTACATAGTTCTCGAACCCGTAGGCACTACAAAAAAAGACACATCCATGACATTTTGGGCCGAACGAAAAAAATATGTCATACTTATGACACTTCTATGATGATAATTGTGACAAAACATGGTATCATCATAGATGTGGTGGGGTCCTACTTCTATGACAAAAAATCATGATAGAAAATGGGCTTTTCGTCCTGGGCGGGCCGGAGACGCAACTGCATGACATTCTTTGGGCCGTCCATGACGGAAAAAACTGTGGTAGAAGCGAGGGAGAGGAAAAGATCGGGGTGTTCCCGGTTACGGTGGGTGGTCGGGGCCGAGCGATGCACGTTTCTCTCGTACACGCACGCATTACGGTGCGAGGCGTTGGGCTCTAATTGAACCCGGCGATTGACAGACCGCAGCTACGCGTTCATCGAACCCGAGCGATCGATCGATGGCTTTAACTGAACTCGATCGAGCGATTCCTTCACTACTGCTGCTAACTGCCGATCGATGCCGCCTCTGGATGAATAGTGAGCGCTATGGGGGTTGATGAACAGTCCCGGTGGGGGTGGATGAACATGACCCCGTGGCGTTGCCTCATGATGAACAGTGAGCGTTGCTGGGGGGAGGGGGGGTTGGATGAACAGTTCCCGGTGGGGGTGAATGAACAGGCCCCCTGGTGTTGCCTCTGGATGAACAGTACCCCGATAGTTCGAGCCGGTTGGGGCTGGATGAACAGGACCCCCGTGGAGGGCAGGATGAACAGGACCACCCCGTGGAGGGCATGATGAACAGTAGACGGTGGATGGCAGGATGAACAGTAGCCCGTGGAGGGGTGGTTGAACACGAGCCCATGGAGAGGGCTGGTTGAACAGTAGCCGGTGGAGTAGCGCACGGTGGAGGCTGGATGAACAGGAGCCCGTGGATGAACAGTCACAGGTGGAGGCTGGAGGAGGTCGACTGTAGATCAACAGTAGCTCGTGGAGGCTGGAGGGGGTCGACGGTGGAGATGAATAGTATCCCATGGAGTCCCGTTTTGCGGTACGCCACACCCCTCCCAATGAACAGGACCCCTGTTTCGACCGTAGCGCTCCAACCTAACTCCGTTTCCTCCATTTTGCGGTACGCCACACCCCTCCCGATCAACAGACCCCGCTTTGACCGTAGGAGGTCTGCTTCTCCGCTGCACGCTGCACCCTCCCGATGAACAGGATCCCGTTTCAAACATGGCCGATCAAACACAAGGCCGTTTCCTCCGTTCTATGGTACGCCAGGCCTCGTTTCCATCGGCTGTTCTGTCCAAGCCCTCCCGATGAACACGATGACGCATTCTGTTCCGACCCAGCCGGTTGGCTCCCCATCGTATGCGCGAGTAGGCGTTCGAGACCCTGCCCGTATGTACGTATGTGGCCGTATTTTCTTTCCTGCACACTGGTCAATGTACGTACGTGTACATGCTATGTGTGCGCCTCTACTACGACACGTGTGCGCCTCTACATCGACCAGTATGTACGTACACGTTCGCGACCAGAATGACAACGCTACGTGCGCTTCAACCAGATGAGTCCCGACTGTCAGGCACATCCTTGCCTGCGAAGATGTAGCTGGTGGGTCCCAGCAGTTAGGGGGCGAATCGTTTTTTTTTGCCCAGACGCACTTCCTTGCATGCGAAGATGTAGCTGGTGGGTCCCATCAGTTAGGGGGAAATGTTTTTTTTGTGAAATACGGTGGCCCGTCCGGTGGGTCCCCGCTGTCAGGTGGAGGAATAATTATTTTGCGTGTAATAAGGAGGCACTTCCTTGCTGCGGCCGTGGACCCAGCTGTCAGCCTCTCCACGTACAGTCCACGTCCGATGGAAGCCGTTCCTTGACCACGTTGACCACACTGCGCCGAGACCACCAGGGCGGTGCACGACGGCGAGGCCTAGGAAGGGGACGACGCGGAGCCGGGGAAGACGCTGCAGTGGATGCCCACGCGTACAGGAGTACGAGGGTTCACTGGTTCGCTGCGGTGTGAGGCTGTCGTTGCCGCAGAATAACAGGGGGTGTGGGTAAGTAGAGGGATGGCCTGGCCAGCGGTGGGAATAGTAAGGGGCGGTGAGGCCTCCGCGGCAGCACAGCCGGCCATGGGAGGTAGGAGCATGCGGTACGACCGGCGCTGCTTTGGGCTGCGAGAGCAACAAGACCAGAGGTTGAAGAAGCACTACGGCCGTTGGATGGACATCGTACGGTCTCTGGAGCTAGAATCGTTCATATTGATTAAGTTGACAAAGCACTCTGTCCCCGTCAACTTAGTAGGCCCACAAGTCAGCCTCCCACCAAGGTGGGTCCCAACCAGCAGGGGGAGTATTCATTTTTTTTTGTGCGTAATAAAGAGGCACTTCCGATGGGTCCGAGCTGACAACGGAGGCAACAATTTTTTCACGCAATACGGTGGCCCGTCTGGTGGGTCCCAGCAGTCAGGGGGAAACGTTTTTTCGTGAAATACGGTGGCCCGTCCGGTGGGTACCTGCTGTCAGGTGGAGGAATCATTATTTTCCGCATAATAAGGAGGCACTTCCTTGCTGCCGTCGTGGACCCAACTGTCAGCCTCTCCACGTATAGTCCACATCTGATGGAAGCCGTTCCTTGACCATGTTGACGACACCGCGCCGAGAGCAACAAGGCGGTGGACGACAGCGAGCCCTAGGAAGGGGATGACGCGGAGCCGGGGAAGACGCGACAGTGGAAGCCCGCGCGGAGAGGAGTACGAGGGTTCACTGGTTCGGCTGCGGTATGAGGCTGCCGTCGCCGCGGAATAACAGGGGGCGTGGGTGAGTAGAGGGATGGCCTGGCCAGCGGTGGGACTAGTAGGGGGCGGTGAGGCCTCCGCGGCATCACAGCCGGCCACGGGAGGCAGGAGCACGCGCCACGACTGGCGCTGCTTTGGGTGGCTGGAGCAAGAAGACCAGAGGTTGAAGAAGCACTACAGCCGTTGGATGGACATCGTACGGTCACTTCAGCTAGAATCATTTATATTGACTAAGTTGACAAAGCCGTTAGTACGCGTCAACTTAGTTGGCCCATAGGCCAGCCTTCGAAACGGTGCGCCACAGATGTCAGGGGGAGGAATCATTTTTTGGGTGGCTGAAGCAAGAATATCCGAGATTGAAGAAGAAGCACAACATCCGTTGGATGGACATCCAACGGCCACAGCTACCAGAACAGTGTGTTGTTCACAAAGCCTTGCATACGCGTCAACTTAGTTTTTTAGGGGACGCGTCAACTTAGAAGGCCCACAAGTGTGTGGCAGAGAACATATAGCCCATTTGCGATTTGTAAGAATGTACAACCCATTTTTTAATTCTAATGGAATTTCAGCCCATTTACAGTTTGTTAAAAGTACAGCCCATTTTCTGGCTAGGACAACGATTAATAATTTCAACCAACCGCTCAAAACAGAATTCAAAAAATTCTACATTTTATGGGATCCCAAATATTTTTATCCGAAATTTCTAGTCAGATTAAATATAATTTCAAAATAAAGTTGTATTACGTTAAAATCCAACTAAATATTGCGCCAAGAACAAGTAATGAAATTAAAATTTTCAAATTCCAAAAATAATATATTTTTAAACTAATTACGATTTGGTGCATCTTTTATAGTTACTGCCAGTTATTATAATTACATCCCATTTATTTTTTCTTAAAGTCCATTTTCTTGTTAAGCCTAATGCATTCCTCCTAGGAAAGTTTGCAGCCCAATGGGTAGAGAATAACAAGTTGACCGGATATTGTGTACAACTGTCGCCCAGTTGCATTGCTGATGTTGAAAAAAAGGCCTGTGTAGTACATTACAACCTAACATGGCTACTCAGCCCACATTGAGCGACGCCGGGAAGGCCCAAACAAGGCTTCTGTACAACTTTTTGAAGTCACTGAGCTCAGTTAATAACTTAAGAAAAAAGTTAGATTACAGTGGAACCTAATTAAAAGCTGTCACGAGCAAAGAAATAATTCAACGGGTCCCACTTGTGTGTGTGCATGTGTGTGTGTGTGTGTGTGAGAGAGAGAGAGAGAGAGAGACCCATCGGTCGATGCTCGTAAATACATCTTTCAGCCATATGCATTGGTGATGCTCAGTAAAACTTATATAGTTGACACAATCATATAGAACATCATAGCACACTTAACTTGCATACAAAAATTTCACGCAGGCGGCACAATCAGGATGGAAGCAGTGGATCGCTACGGGTAGGCCTATGTTGAAACCAACGAACTCGTACATAACGGTCATCTTCTTTATCAATGACAGGGAAATATCTTGAATGCCGTGCAAAGAAAACAGACAAACAACACAATAAGTTCTGCTAGCACATTAAGTTGACGTACATCCCTTTCTAAAAAAGTTCAGGTACAAAATTAGAACAGGTCACAATCAAATGTACTGGCACATCAGTGCTTCACACCCATAGATCGGATTTAACTAGTAGTATCTGACAAGATTCAGTTGTTACCTCAAATTAGAGCACATCCAGGCAGCCAACCCTGCCTCTTCTCCCAAAGAAGCAGTTGCCTCCGCCGCGCGATGGAGTAGGCCCTGTGCCATCCATCGTTCCGAGCAACACGGGGAAAGTCTAACATGGACTCCTGTAATGGACGTCGTCGACGGAACCTGGCACCAGCGGCGGGAGCAGGACATCGATTCATGGATTGACCACTTCTTCGACATGCACGAACACTCGATACAGGTACATCCCTAACGTGGTCCACGGCGGCCTTGGTGGCGATGAATAGTACAACCCCGGTTCCTGCATCGGTATCTCAACACCAATAACCTTCGGTATGGTGGACGGCTTCTTCATCCATGCCATAACCGTCAGAGCCCAGCTGTCTGGAGGAACAAACATACTTACGAGCTCACCTCCAAGGTCGTTGATAAGCTCATTCATGGACTCGCTGTTCCAAGCACGTCGAGGCATGCCGTGGAAGGTAAGCTTTGTTAAAAACTCAAGCTCAGAGGGCACCGAGCCCCATCCTGGGTGCCACCGATCAAAGCTCACCAGTGCGCCATCGCAGAACAAACGCCGGGAAGATTCGAACACACGACTACAGTCGAAAGTTGTCCGGAACCTGACGAAGAAATCAGCCGGTGGCAGACAGACTTCGACGAGCAAGTCACTTATTTGGATGCCGTACGCAATGCCAAGAGCTTTGACAAGGTCATCCGATGAGACGGGAGGCCGGTCGCCATTGATGGTTACCATCAGCACTTTTCCGGCAAACTGGTCGTCAAGCGCCGCCATGCCACTGTTGAGCGACAGCACGCAGCGACCGAAGGCAGGACGGACCTCAGGATCTCCGGCTCGGAGATCCGCGTTGACCGGCGACATGACAGTGAGCTTGAGTACAGGGAGTACAGGAGGGGGATTTGGGGGAACTGGAGTAGGAATCGAGATTTTAGAGGTGGGGGGAGGGGCGGGAGATTGGGGATGAAAAGGTAGCTTGAATTTCGAACACGCGCTAATATGTTTCTCGGCATAAGCGCATAAAAACACCGTGGCGCCCACATGTCGGCCTAAGAATCCTTATTCTTTCTTTTTTGGAGAGCCCGGCCTTTTTTTTCAGGATCTTTTGAGAGCCTGGCCTGAGAGTCATAATTGACCTGTTTGGCTTGCATTACTACTCGGCCCATATTAAACGACACCTCACTGGCCCAAATAAGTGTACATCATCGAAAAGACACTGAGCTCAAATTATATAACTTGAAAAAAGGAGATACACTCTGAACACTAGAGAATGGTGATGCCCTCATTTAGCCCACCAATAGTTCGAGACAATAAACAGTTCGAAACAACGATATATACAACATTCAAACACTGACTAGTGACTACTACTGACATAAACAACAAGACATGATAGTTCATAAAAAGTCTTGCTACACCACCAAAACGCACCCATCTACAAAGCTCGACTCTCGTGATCCGCATTTAGAATGACATTCTAAACAGAGCCAACTATTACATAGTAAGAGTGACATAGACGAGGATGACCAAATGACAAGGAATATGCATAACAAAAGAAATAACTACCCATCCAGAACAAGCAGCAAAGACAACAAAGTCATTCGAAGAGATGATCCAACACCATCATAATTTGCAGCTCCGCTTCAGCGACCAATGATCCGGAGACACCAGTACTCCACCCTTTCGACGCAACAGCCCAATTACCTATCAACCTGAAGGCTTGAACCACATCACTGCCTGTCGTAATTGAGACATCCAAGGATCAAAGTTATTCCGGATGCCTTTGTCATTCTCACCTTCTTTTGGCTGCAGGTTGTATCGTTGACAATCAGGGGAGTTTGCTCCCGAACTCCTAGGGCTCGTCGTGTAGACACAGTTTTCCATAGCAAACAGAGCCTCTCTACCATCAAGATCCTTGCCAACGGCGATCTCCTGGTTAATCGGATAATTGAGTCCGAGAAATAGAGAGTGTGAACCAAGGCTGTTTACCTGCCTCCAACTAAAAAATCCCGAAGGCCCTAACAAGCTGCTATCCTGCTCATAGACGTAACAGCCACTGTCCGGATACTCACGTATTTCACGGTGCTTGTATACAGTGGGGTTTTTGCAATATAACTTTTCCGGCTCATGTGTCCGAATGATCATCAGTCTTTTTCCGTCGTCTGATCGAGCGAGGAACGAGTTGTGCTTCCCTGTTTTTGGCAAAGGTGGTGTGATTACAAAGTGCAGTAACTGTAGGGACACTGCATCATATCAAAAAGGACAGGCATTGTTAATGTAAGATCAGCATTGTTCAGAGTATGAGTAGGATAATGCAAGAAACAACATTGATATGTCCTTGTTGGAACTGGGAGGAAATTATAGGGAAATGTATACTAGGTTCGAAAATATAGAAGTGCCATGCATGGTTATACTCATGTTATCTCGCAATCGATTCTTCACAGGAAACTACCATGTCACGCATGTTATGGAATCATGTTCTATCCTCACAAAAAAATTCTTCAAGGTAACTAACAGGCCATGCATTGTTATGTACTCGTGTTCTGTGGGCAAAATTTTTGTGAGGATATTATTCTAGCCATTGATTGCTGAAGGGCGAATATAGGTATGTACACATGGTAAGCATTACAGGATTTCACTACTTCCAAATATAGAGTTCTCCATATGCACATTTACTTCCCTAATGTATGGTTAGATGAAACCAATAGTGTGGTGCATGTTTCTACATCATGAAAATGAGGAAACTAACATGGCCATTGATACACACTCATTTTTAATAGTAGTATATAGATTACTGTAAAATAAGGAGAATATCCATATATTCCTAACCGTTTGATTATTCAGGGGCACAAATTGGCTGTAATGACATGATAAAAATCGCATGAATTAACTCATTCCAAATATAGCTAATTTATGGCGTCTCTAATATATTGCCATAGTTCTACTCAAATCCTGCTCAAACAGGGATATGCCAATCATCACAAAAAGTTCAAACAGTGTCATGGCGTCATCATTAACATGAGACGGAAACAACTTACATGCGCCGTCCCAGCAATACGTGGTGCCATCTGCTTTGTCAATCGCGTAGATGATGCCATTGTGTTCAATAGCATCACAGAAGTGTGTATCAGCTTTGACGACGATCCACTACGAGCTGAGTTGTCTCCATCTAAAGAAGGCACTGGCGTAAAGATAGGCGAGACCCTTGTCGAACAAGGCTGTCGTGTGGGCACTTGGCAGATTACAATCTTCTACAAAACAAGGTCCGTCCAACTGACACGGTAATCTAGATGACTAGGACCGCGATGGTAATACTCTATATAATCCAATGGAGGAAGGATAATCTCATGGGAGGTCTGTAAGTTCACGAGCACCAACTTTTTACCATCTTCTCTGACGGCAGCCATCCAGTGGGAGTTCATGCCGACCCAGTACATACATGCCAAGAAGTTTCGGGCGATGGTGATCGGATCAAAGTCGAGGGAAATGATGTACGGCGACCTATTACATACCTGCAAAGAAGTTTCGGCTAATGGAGATCGGATTGAAGTCGAGGGGCATCATGTACGCCTCCGTATCATGGTGAGCCAATCTCGCAAGACCAGATAGCAGCAAGCAGGTTTCTTGAAAAGCTTAAGCCTCCCTTAAACGATGGTCGTGTGCATGCCCCTCGAGCATGCAGCCAGCCGCAGGGCGCTCAACATATCCATACACGAACAACAGAGGTCGAGGACGTCACTGGCGAGATAGCTCCAATCACGGCTCATATGGATCCTGCGCGGTTCGCGTTCGGCCATGGTGGAGTTTGGAAGGTGGGGTTTTGGGGGGCTTGATTTACGGGGGAGAAGGCTGTCGGTGCTGGAGCGGCTAGCGAGGGAATAGTGGTACTGGGGGAGGCGAGCGAGGCGAGGGTATGCGGGGGCACAATGAGATAATGAAGAGTGACCTCAGGATCTCCGGTGAGACGGAGATCGAGATGGAGTGGTGCTAGGGGAGAGGGAGACGAGGCGAGGCATGCTATACAGCGGCGGTGACAGTGAATGCATAGTGCACAAGGTGAGGCTGACTTTGGTAACCCGGATACGCCGCCTGGACTGGTGTCACCTCGGGCGCATGGTCTTGTCACTTCACTATGAGGACCGGATGAATAATAGTATTTTGACCATCAAGTGTACAACAGTTGTACTACTAGTAGTAGTAGGAGTAGTAGGAACATGAGTACACTCCCGTGCTAGCATGCCTCTGGGTTCACTTCATCCTCCAGCTATAATCCATATTGCGAGCGGAACCAAATTCTCGTGCATGCGGAAGCGCGAAGAAGGACTTTTCTTTTTTGAGGATAACCGCATATTCCTTAACCGTAGTAGCAAAATGAGTAGTACTCCCTCCGGTCCTCTTTTGTCTGCGCATACTTTTTTCAGTATTTCTCTAATTATTCTGCGTATATACCCTTTTGCATGCGCCCATTTCCCTCCATGCCCCGCATTCATAGCATTAATTAGCGTACGCATGAGCAGCTGCAGCCCGACTCCAGCCAATAAACTGCAGCATGCAAGTGGGCCACTCTGTGCACGTGGGAGAGAGAAAAGGCAACCGAAGAGCCCGTCCTATCCATTGCATGCAGTAGTCAAACCACCGCACCTCTCCTCATGCATGCGCATGACTTCTCCCATTTACTTCTCCATCGGGAACCGATTTCCTCGGCTTTTTCACTACTCCTTGATCTTCATTAGCATCCAAACCACACTGCATTCACATTTTTTAACCTCTTCACATCCTCCTGGAGTAATTCTGAAGCCCCTATAAATAATCATCATCTTTAGTTAGATTAGCCATCTAATCCTAATTCTCCAAACCATAGCCCTCCGGTCCAGCGGTTCCAAATGGCGAAAGAGATTGAGATGCAGGTTTTTAGCGTCCAACATGTCCTCGTCGAAGGCTCGTTGAGCATAGTTGCCACAGTCACCGACCACCAAAGGGTTGTTCGGAAGTGGATCAACAATGTATCCAACTCCCTCCAAAAGGTGGAGATGAATGTCATCCGTCTTGACGCAAAGTACACGGAGCGTGCCACTGGGAAGATCCAACGCGCCGCTGTCCTTCAGATGTGCCTCGAAGATGATGTTTTGGTGTACCACATCATACACGCGCCCTCCATACCAGGTGAGCTTCATGATTTCTTGTCTCAGGAGGACATATACTTCTGTGGGGCAGCCATCGCAGGGGACAAACAGAAGTTGGAGCCGTACAACCTTGATTTGAAAAGCATCGCTGACCTACAAACCAGAATAAAAATTCCTGTAGAAGATTGTGATAAACCGACACCATCCCTATTCGACGTAGAAAATTTTGTGCTAGGAACAAATCTTCAGAAGGGTGACGAGACGCTGGCATTAAGGTTGTATGGATGGGAGAATTATCCCTTGACGTACGAGCGGATAAAATATGCTTCCCTCGATGCCCATGTGTGTTTCGAGATAGCTGCAAGGTCCAGAGAGCTTGTTGCGAAGCCGTCTCCCACAGAAAATGAGAACAAGAAGAACAAGAAGAACAAGAAGAACAAGAAGAACAAGAAGAAGAAGAAGAAGAAGAAGAAGAAGAAGAAGAAGAAGAAGAAGAAGAAGAAGAAGAAGAAGAAGAAGAAGAAGAAGAAGAAGAAAGAAGAAGAAGAAGAAGAAGAAGAAGAAGAAGAAGAAGAAGAAGAAGAAGAAGAAGAAGAAGAAGAGAAGAAGAAGAAGGAGAAGGAGAAGAAGGAGAAGGAGAAGAAGGAGAAGGAGAAGAAGGAGAAGGAGAAGAAGGAGAAGGAGAAGAAGGAGAAGCAGAAGAAGGAGAAGAAGAAGGAGGAGGAGAAGAAGGAGGAGGAGAAGAAGGAGGAGGAGAAGAAGGAGGAGGAGAAGAAGGAGGAGGAGAAGAAGGAGGAGGAGAAGAAGGAGGAGGAGAAGAAGAAGGAGGAGAAGAAGAAGGAGGAGAAGAAGAAGGAGGAGAAGAAGAAGGAGGAGAAGAAGAAGGAGGAGAAGAAGAAGGAGGAGAAGAAGAAGGAGGAGAAGAAGAAGGAGGAGAAGAAGAAGGAGGAGAAGAAGAAGGAGGAGGAGAAGAAGGAGGAGAAGAAGAAGGAGGAGAAGAAGAAGAAGGAGAAGAAGAAGAAGGAGAAGAAGAAGAAGGAGAAGAAGAAGAAGAAGAAGAAGATGCATCAGCAGCAGGGCATTATGGATGGATGAACTATTTCCTCTCTTGTAAAAAAATATTCCCTCTCTATGTATATTGATATAGATGGACTATTTCGATGGTGTGCATGTCTTTGAAACAAGTACTAGCATGGGTCCGCTTGACTATAAGGAAGTATTTTTCCTCCTAGCTTTCTCTACTACTCCTTCTAGTGATCGATTTGCAATGCATGTGTCCGTAGACATGACAGCTTGTCCATGGAAGTTCAACTACGGTGACCATCACGTTTCATCTACTGCCACTCGCGATTCCCACGACGCCGCTCCAACCCATGGCACCATGTCCCCCGACGTGCGCCTCACCCCTCTCGGCCGCACCGCCCCTCTGTCTTTGTGTGCATGACATGTGGGCCACCTTACATGCGGCGAGCATCAAGTTTCTACCACAGCCACACGCGATTCCCACGATGCCGCACGAACCGATGACACCACACGTCCCGCACCACCGAATTTTCATCCAGCGGCTGTGACACATTTCGTCCCGGGCATCAATCCTTAGCTGGAGTACTTCTGTACTACAGGTTGTACCCGCCGCTGTGGCCATCTACGCCTTGTAACGCCCCGACGCCGAGTTGTGGCACCCTCGCCACGGCCATGCTACCACCGGTCGGTTCGTCTCGAATGAGTGAGTCGCGAATCACACCATCACCATGAGAATGACATGTGGGCAAGCCGCATTTTACGTCCGTGTGTCATTGACTCAGAGCATGGTTTATAATATAGCCGGCTGCTGGCTATATGATGTTGCCACGTCACATATAGCCAAGCTTGTAGCCAGCAAGTACAATACTTGAATATTAATATGTACTACTTTGTTGTTACATGACCCACCTCGCTCTCTCATAAAATTCCTAGGAGCACGTGCTGCAGCCGGCTGTTAACTAGTAGCCCGCTTCTCTCCTCTTTCATCTTCTCTCTTGTCCAACTAAGCAAAAATATAATATTTAATGTCTTACAGCCCGCCTACATCACCTTATTGTACTTGCTCTCATAGGTCGGGCACTAAGCTACTGAAGTTCGGTCCCGTGGGCCCCGAGAGGGAAATGTGACTCCTGCGGCAGGCCTTGTGGTGCTCCCGCAGTACGAGCTCGTGCCAAACCCGGAATTTGTTTCTTACTACTACCAACTACTAGTAAGGTACACGTGCATTGAACGCATGAGATTCTGGTGGTTTGTGCATTATGGTTCTACATGTGGAGTCTTCTAGATTCTACATGTGGCAAAATCTGGTGGAATGCAGATGATATCCAACGGCCAATAGTGCTCGGATTTTCCATCTTTGTACCGTTGGATTGGCTTCATCCAACGACCAACTTTCAAAGTTATGGTTTGGTTTGCAGCCTAAGGTTGCCACACCTAAGCTTAGGCGTGTCGGCATGTGTTTGGTTCATTGCTACACTTGTGGCTTGCCACACTTTTCTAGCTACATGGTCCACATGTCATAGACTCAACTTCTTGCCAAATCTTGCCACACTTGTGGTGGCCATTTTGTTAGCCACATTTTTTGTGGCAGACACACTTTGCCTAAGCTTAGTTGTGACAAAGTTAGTCATGAATGAAGTTCAACCATGGAGTCTTCTAGACTCTACATGTGGCGGAATCTGGTAGAATGTAGATGATATCCAACGGCCAGTAGTGCTCGGATTTGCCATCTTTGTACCGTCGGATTGGCTTCATCCAACGACCAACTTTCAAAGTTATGGTTTGGTTTGCAGCCTAAGGTTGCCAAGCCTACGCTTAGGCGTTCCACAAGTGTGTTTGGTTGCGTTCTCGTCTCAGCATAGTTGTTCCCTCTTCATGCATGCTCAACTCAACACCCCTCTTCATGTATGCTCTCTTTATGCATGCTTCTAGTGTATTTGTGCTAATCTAGTGTGGACTCATGCACCCTCCATACACTCTACCAAACACCCAAAAATGGGTCGAGAAGGAAACTCTTGGGATCATGCACCCTTCATACACCCCACCAAACACACCAGTCATGTGTTTGGTTCATTGCTACACTTGTGGCTTGCCACACTTTTCTAGTTACATGGCCCACATGTCATAGACTCAACTTCTTGCCAAATCTTGCCACACTTGTAGTGGCCATTTTGTTAGCCATTTTTTTGTGTCAGACACACTTTGCCTAAGCTTAGTTGTGGCAAAGTTTGTCGGATTTCGGGTTCCGGCAGACCCTTGAGGTTCGAACACTGGGTGCGCACGGAGATCTTTCCCCTACCAGCTCATGCGTGCATGGATTGTGAGGGATCTAAACTACCAACGATGAACAACACAGAGACACGAGGTTTATACTGGTTCGGACCACCGATGTGGTGTAATACCCTACTCCTGTGTGTGGTGTGTTGGATTGCCTCAGGGGCTGATGAAGAACAGTACAAAGGGAGAACATCTTCGCGAGGGGCTGTTCTTGAGCTGGTGCGACGAACTGCTTGGGTAAGTTCGATCGCCTCTCTCTCTCTCTCTGCTAGGGCTCTGTCTTTGCGTTTCTTCCAGATGCCTCTACCCTCCGGTGGCTAGCTCTATTTATAGAGGGAGGCCCTGGGCCTCTTCCCAAATAATGAGCGGGAAGGGTGCCAACAATTGGCCATTTTGAAGGGGAACATCCAGTACACTTATCCTGACTAAAATTGGTCTTCGACTGCCAAAGGCTCTGACGGTGACGCCGTCCTGGGCTCCACGATGACCTCCATCCTGCCATTTTGCTGGTCTTGGTCTTGTTGCACCGAAGCGGTAACCTTTGCCTGATGCCTTGGCCTCTGCTTGCCTCCTTTGCACCAAAGGGGAAATGGGGACACTGCACGGGCTGGCGCCTGCCTGGCCTTGATCGTCATGGCTTGTGTCACGGGGCACCCTCGGGAGGTACCCTGCCTTGATCTCTCCGCCTCCTCACGAGCCTGCTTGACGAGGTTTCTCCTGAGGAAGGTTCCTGTCGCCCACCCCGCAAGGCTTGGCCCCTCGCGAGGGTCTTGAGCTTGAGCCGATGAAGCTGGGCCGCGCTGGGCCCCCACTTGAGCCACGACGCAGGCCGCAGGCTGGCAAGTCTGGGGACCCCTGTTCCCAGAACACGGACAGTAGCCCCCAGGCCCAAGGCGCGCCCGGACTTGGCTTAACAGGGAAGCGAAGGGGCAAGTGCGACGTGCCGCGGGCCCCAATAGCCTGCGTCCTTGGGCGCCGCGTGGCGATTGGTTGGCTGCGGGCGTCTTCGCCTCCCCACGACGCCTCGTCAACTGCTCTTCTGACAAAAAGGAGGCCCGGGCCAGACTTGGTGCTTGTTCTCGCTCGCTTTGCTCCAGATCCCCTTTCGCCCTTGTCCTCCTTGCTTCCGAAATCCTCCAGATCTGCCTCAATCCTTCCCATCCTGCAGCCATGGCGCCCCGCAAGACCCCGACTGAGGCCTGGTACCTCCCGACTCTGGATCCTCCGACTGTGTCGGCAAAGAATCTCGGCCTTGGTCGCCGGAGGACGGTGGCGCAGGGCAACAAGTGAGCGACTGTGCTCAAGGCCGGCTCCGATCATCTTGAAGGCCAGGGCAGCACCTTCTACCCGTTCTTCGTGAGCGCCATTATCGCCGGTCTGGTTCCTCCTTTTTCTGAGTTCTTTTTCACTGTTCTCCGCCAATACAACTTGCAAGCTCTACATCTCCACCCCAACTATTGTGAGGCCCACGTTGGGATAAAACCCTTGGTGGCTTTGCTACGTCATTACTTTTCCCTCCGGGTCTCCCATGGCTCTATTACTGCGTGCGCGAGCTTCGTCGCATACTCCAGCTCCAACTCCATCTTCAAGCCCGGGAAGAGGATTGAAGGCTTCAGGAGCAAGTGGGTCATGGTGGATGTCGGGCGCATCCATCCCTGACTGGCACTGCCGTTGGGGCAGCCCGAGGCCGTTGATGCGTGGTCCCGCGCGGAGCTCGTTGATTCTCGCGCGAAGATGTTGCTGAAGAGGATAGATGCGGATCTGTGGCCAGCCAACTTGGGGGCAGCGAAGCTGACCGGGGCCACGCTCCTGAGGGAGTTCCTGGAACATCGAGTGGCTCCACTCCAGGAACATTCACTTCCATTGTGGAGGCTAGGGGAGGCAGGTGATGACCTTCGCCTGACCTCCAAGGCCCTCTCCGACGAAGATCTGGCCATGGCTCTTCATTCCTTGGTCGGGGGGACATGGCAATGCCGAAGGGCTCTCCCGTCCCCCTGTTCCTTCGCGGCGACTGGTAGCAAGTGGTGAACGACATGCCCACCTTGAATGGTGAGGGGCTGGTGCCTGCCGGGGCTCCCGTGGATCTGGCGATGTTGGCGACGGTGAACGTTTCCTCCAGCAACTCCAGCGGAGTGAGGAGGAAGAAGAGGAGGTGGAAGGAGGAGGTTCTGACTTTGAGGCGCCTGGCGAGGAGTCGGGGGACTCCTTCCCTCGGCGCAGGTCCCGCGCCCTTTGCTCCATGCCGGACGATGATGAGGCCGATGCCAGGCGAGGAAGGGAGGATTCTCCCCTAGTTCTGAGGAAGGGCAGGTCGGGGCTGGTTCCCCCAGGGTCCGCTCTGACTCCGGGGCGGTCTGAGTCCAACTTCGGCCTTCCGAACGCGCCTACTGCTTCCGGGCCTCCCGAGGCTGATCCTAGCCGCAGGCTTTCAGGCTTCAAGTTCGATCGGAGGCTGCTTGGGTCCGGGGACGACGACCAGTAAGTGTTTGATCCGTGCTTTGCTTTGCTTCTGCCGCTGGGGCCTGACGTCTGTATTCTCTTGGTTAGGTCGGCACCTGCAGCGAAGAGGCCGAAGGGATCTTCCGCGGCCCTACTTGAGGCGGGCTCATCTGCCGGGGCTGCGGCTCCGCCTGCATGGAAAGGAGGCAGCGAGACTTGCGCCTCCCCTGCCCGGTCATCCTCGCGAGCCCAACAGGGGCACTCTGGAGGTGGGTCAGCCCCCGTGGTCCCGCTGACTCCGGAGGCGCCTGGGCTTGACGTTGTTGCTGAGGCGCCCAAGGCCCAGGGGGCTCCTTCTTCCCAAGCCGTGATCACGCTGCCGTCTTCTACACTTGCTCCGCCAGCTCCAGTCGCTTCTGATCCCTCGGCCATCTTGGACAAGGCTGCCAGCGAACTGAGCCGACTGCGGGAGGATCTCCAGAATGTTGATCCTCGTCTGGTGGCCGGGCGCCTGGAACTGGCTTCTGGCTGGGCCGGCTCTGCTGCCTCCATCCGAGCGGTGCTGAGCCAAGCCGCGTCGGCCTCCGATGGGGAGAAGCAAGCCGCTCGCTAGGCCAAAGCTGCTTGCGACGCCGCCCTGGGTGACGCCACGGGCGCCCGGGACCGCTGCAAGGCGCTGGAGGCCGAGCTGCAAGGCCTGCGTGACGAGCTCGCCAAGGAAGTCCGCGGCCGCCAGGAGAATGAGAAGGAGATGGAGGCTCGGGAGGCCGCCGTCAAGAACTGGGACACCGAGCTTGATAGCCGCCGTGGCCAGTTGGAGATGCTGGAACAGTCGTTGAAGGTGGAGAGGATCGAGCTCGACAGGAAGGCAAAGATCCTAGCTGAGGATCGGGTGGCCTTCGCCAAGTTGGAGGAGAAGGCTCGCGCCGCGTTGAAGACGCTCTACGAGGGTGGCCTGGGGGAGCCGTTGGCCGGTGCAGAGGACGGCCCCGCCAAGCTGCTTCCTTTCTTGGTCCGGGCACTTGAAGATGTCGTGGACGGCCTTGCGCCCACGGCCGAGGCCGAGGCGCCCGCCTTGTCTTCTGCAGCGCTGACGCGTATCCTCAGCCACGTCTACCTTTGCGACCCCAGCGTCGACCTCGATGGCCTGCTGGAGCCTGTGAGCGGTGACCTTGCTGCTGCCGCTGCCGAGGCCGTGAAAGGCCGAGCTGAGGCCCTGCTGGGGAAGTTTCGCGCCTTCAGCACCTTGCCTGGGCATGGTGCCGCCAGCTCCGCGGCCTCCGGAGGTGGGCACGCCACAGGAGAGTGATCCCTTGTCACATCCCTAGTCTGGTATGACCTAGACTAGCTAGTCAGTTGTGCATCATGTTTAAAATTTCTTTTAATTCTGAAATGGGGATTTGTGAAACCCTCTGAATCATTTTTGGGAATTGACCCAAGTAAAAATTGCTCCAAAAAGGTCCAAGAAAATGCTCATGTTGCCCTGTGAAAATATTGGACAGAGATAAAAATCAAACCAATATTTTTGGGAGCTCATAAGTATTTATTTTGGGCATTTGGAATTAATGCATAATTATTTGCATTGGATATATATATGTTATATATATTATATATGTCCAATAATTATGCTAGTTGCTGAGGAGCTCTGGAATAATATAGTTAGCTCCTGCAAAAATTGGCATAAGGAAATAAAATGATTTAGTATTTTAATTAAATCAAAACAAATGTCGAAAAAATAGAAAGAACAAAACAGGAGAAACTTACAGGCGCTTAGCCCCTGTGGCCGCCTGAAGATCAGTGGCTCCTGCCGGCCCACCTGGCCAGCCCAGCCCATCTGGGCCCCTCCTCTGTCGTCTTCCTCCCCGACAGAGGAGGGGCGCGTGCGTCGACGCACACAGCACGCCGCCCACCACCTCCTCCCTCCCTGCCTGCCTGTCCTTCCGTGAAGCGTCCGGGCGACGCCACGCCGCCCCTGGACCGCTCTCCCTCTCCCAGTCTTCTCCTCCTCTCTCGCCTCCCCATGAGCACCCAGGCGCCACTGCCGCCACGCCTGACGCCATTGCCGCTGCCACCACCTCCCCTCGCCTCTCTTGAGTCCAAGCCCCGCCACATCGCTGCCACCTCCCGCTAAGTCACACGAGCGAAGCGCCTGCAGCGTCGTCCCGATCCTTCTTCCTCCTCGGGCCGCGTGGATCTCCGTCGCCGCCGCTGCCGCCAGTCAGGCGTCTTCCCAGCTCGCCGTCGTCTCTTCCGTCCCTCGTGAGCCCCCCACGCTGCTTCCCCTTCTCCCCTGCCTCCCAGCTCTGTAGCCCCGCAGCTCGAGCCGAGCTCCGGCCGCCGTCGCGAGCTCTGCTCCGGTGAGCTCCGGCCACCGTGCGACCTCCCGTCGCCTCCGCTGGATGCGGACGAGCCCGGGCTACGCCCCGGTGCTCTTAGCCGCCGCCCCCGTGCACTGCAGCGCCAGTGCCCCTCCTCGGCGAACTCCAGCCGCCGCGCCGAAGCTCCTCGCCGTCAGATCCGCCACCCAGCCCACCCCCACTTCGCCGACGCTGCTGGTCTGGGCTCTCGATCGAGCCCAGCCACGCTGCGAACGGGGCACCGTAGCCCGCTCATGGCGCCCGCCGTTCTGACTCGCCGGCGGCTTAAGGCCGGTGGGGTTTGACCCTTTGACCCCGCCGGCCCGTCAGGTGGGCCCCGTGGGTCAGGTGATTAGCTTAAGGCTAATCACCGTCAACTAACCTAACCCCTGACGCTGACATGCGGGCCCCAGTGCCCCCTAATCTCTAATTAAACTAAACTAACCCCCTTGTTTAACCCGTGTCACTGACGTGTGGCCCTACACGTCAGGTTTGACCCCAGCCAGTCGCGGTTGACTCGCTGACGTCATGCCTCTGTAATGCTGATGCAGTATTTGATTTTCTGGATTTAAATTAATCAGGAATTCCAGAAAATGATTCAAACTTCAAAAAATCATAGAAATTCAACCGTAACTCAGATTGAAATAATTTATATATGAAAAAATATCAAAAAAATGCAATCTTTCCATCTGTACCAGTTTCATGCATGACAAACCAACCTAAACCTGCTGTATAGGCGAAAACATGTAAATGGCATTTATAAGAGCTTATTTTGGAGTTGCATTTGAACCTTTGGTTCAAATGGACTTCATTCAAATTGAATACTAGTTGCATTAGCTCAAACAGCATCACATCTACATGCCATGTTCATGCATCATATTGTTGCATATGATTGTGTATTGATTGCCGGCACCATTCCTTCTCGATAGGTCCTGCTCCGGAGACGTTCCAGAGTACTGCTCGTGAAGCGGTGCCTCCCTTGTTGATTTACCAGGCAAGCAAAACCCCTTGTTCATTCCGATACAATCTTACTCTCTCGCTCCTGCTCTTAGTTATTGCATTAGGACAACAATGATTCATCTGCTACTTTGTGATGCGGTAGTTGAACCCATTCCTCTGCATGACCTGTCATTGCCACAGTAAATAGTTGAAACCCACTAGCATGTGTAGGAGTTGATTGAGCCATGTTGTGTTCCTACCATGCTATGCCTGCTATTGCTTAGAGTTGTGTCAGGTCTGATTCATTGGGAATGAATTGGAGTGTTACGATATGTTCTAATGCTGAGAGTGAAGTGTGTGAACACGACTTGGTAAAGGTAGCAGTGAGAGGCCATGTAGGAGTACATGGTGGGTTGTCTCACTGGAACCGTCCTTAAGCACTGAGTTCTATGTATGTTGTCCAATGACTCGATACTACCACACATTGGGTTCCGGTAACTCGGCCCCTCTCGAGTTATTAATCAACTTGATCTCTGTCCAGGAGTCGCAACTAGTTCCTGGTGTTTGTAGGTAGTGCTATTTTTCTACCAAGTGGCACCCGGCAGGGTGGGCTTGGGACAGACTAGGCACACGTGGCCTGGTGTACCGAGTGGCACCGGATGGTGGGCTCGGGAACCCTGCACACATCGTTTGGGGCCGTGGAGCGACACCCCGCCGGATCTCCTTGCGGATGGAACCCGAATAGGCGATAAACCTGGGCTAGAGTCTTGTGTGGTTAGTCAGGTCGTGGCCGACACCCTCGCCGGGCTTCCGCTTGAAGGTTGCCGAGATACATGACGTGTATATGGCGGTAAGTGGCGAGAGCGTGTGTGAAGAAGTAGACCCCTGCAGGGTTATCATGATCTATTCGAATAGCCGTGTCCTCGGTTATGGACTTCTTGGATGCTTACGTGGTACATAGACAACTTGAAGTGGATACTCTAAAATTCTCAAGACAAGTGTGAGTGCTATGGATGGCCTTCTCGTATGGAGACGGGGATGAATCCATAGTAGTGTATTGTGTGGTGGCTAGTGGACTCATGTGCGCCATATCACCTCAATGAAGTTCTGGTAGTCGTAGAACAGGATAGCCACAGAGTCAAAGCTGGCTTGCTGCAACTAAACTCCACATTACCTTCTTGATACTAATGCATGTATAATAGGATCTGATGTAAGTCTTGCTGAGTACCTTTGTACTCACGTTGCTTTATTTATGATTTTGCAGCGGAGACTTCGGTCTTACTAATAGTTCCGCTTGGACTTCGACGAGTAGCTTGTTACCTCAGCTACGATCTTGTACCCTTGGGAGGGTCTTGTAGATAGTCAGGCTTCTCAGCCTTTTTCTTTTGTAGTTGTCTGTACTCAGACATGTAATTCTTCCGCTTGTTGCTTGTATGCTCTGAATGATGGGTCATGTGACCCCTGTTTGTATTTAATGCTATGTGGCTCTTCTGAGCCTTTATCTATATGAGTTTGCGTTATGTTGCGATGCCATGTTGTACAGCACATACTTGCATGTTATGCGTACGTGTAACTTGTATTGCTATGTGTGGGATCCGACAACCTAGTTGTTTATCCTTGGTAGCCTATCTTATGGGGAAATGTAGTCTCGTGCTTCTGAGCGATAGTAGTCCGCTACAGCCCCGTTCACCGGAGTCCTGCTAGCCCAGCACTACTGCTTGGACACTTGACTGGCCGGCATGTGTTTCACTTCGTTCCTATGTCTGTCCCTTCGGGGAAATGTCACGCGGTGATATTCGGAGTCCTGCCTAGCCTGCTACAGCCCGGGATACCGGAGTCCTGTTAGCCCAGTGCTACAGCCCGAATTCATACGTTGATGACCGACATGCTCGATGTGATTCATGTATGCCTGTCCCCATAGGTTAGTGCCACTTTGGGTTCACGACTAGTCATGTCGGCCCGGGTTCTCTGTCATATGGATGCTAGCGACACTATCATATACGTGAGCCAAAAGGCGCAAACGGTCCCGGGCCATGGTAAGGCGACACCCGTGGGAATACCGTGCGTGAGGCCGCAAAGTGATATGATGTGTTACATGCTAGATCGGTGTGACTTAGGATCGGGGTCCCGACAGCTTTGGTATCGAGCCTCGATCGCTCAGAGGATTTCCAAGCCAACCTGGTCGAAGTTGAGTCTAGAAATGCTTTAGTTATGTAAGGGAATTGATTGTGGAAGGGAACGTAAGGCTCTTTTTACTCCTTATATCTCATGCCCTTCTGATCTGAGTCGTCCTATCTTTCCTACGGGGTTAAGGAACTAGGCTTTCTCCTCTTTCTATCAGGATCACGTGTTACTACTCCGTAGTCTCTTAGGATTGGTTGATCAGAGTCATATCCCAGTTCGAATACCCCGGTGTAGTCTGTTTAGTATTAACCCAGAACCTTGAGTGAAGATGTTGAGTATGTTACTACCCCATTTAGCAGGATGTCTCATTTTGAGCATTTTACTGCCGTTATGCTGCCGGAATTGCCCCAGGAGTTCGAGAGTTACTAGTTTCTTTGTCCTACATTCTACAGTCTGTAGTTGATGTTGATTCCGTCCTTGGTTTCATTTCTCAGGATGTCATCAGTTAAGCGAAGTTCTGTTGCTCGTAGCCAGAACCACGGAGATGGTAGGGATGAGGATCCTCCCGACCAGCCTTCATTGGCAGAGTTTATGTTAGAGATGGAGAGGAACAAGCGTGAGTCTAACCGCATGTTGGCACGTATCGAGGAGAACACCGCACAGCAGTTCAAAGGGTCTGCAACCATTCATGACTTCATTCGCTTGCATCCACCTACCTTTCATCATTCCATCGAGCCACTCGATGCAGATGACTGGCTCCGTAATATCACACGCAAGCTCCGTTCTGCGAATGTAGCTGAAAGTGACAAGGTCACCTATGCTGCATACCACCTGGAAGGTCATGCTAGTCTTTGGTGGCAGAACTATGAGGCTATGCTTCCAGCTGGTCAGATTCCTACCTGGAGAGATTTCACTCAGGCTTTTCGTGAGCATCACATTCCTGAAGCCCTCATCGATCGCAAGAGAGAAGAGTTTTGTAGTTTCACCCAGTGTAAGATGGCTGTTGATGCTTACAGCAGAGAGTTTGAGAACCTTGCCCGTTATGCCACAGAAGAGGTGTCCACGGACGCCAAGAAGCAGGCTAGGTTTCGGAAGGGTCTCAACCCCAACTTGCGTCGTGATCTCCACCTGCATCATTGTGATACATTCCAAGCTCTTGTGAACAAGGCCATTAATGCAGAGACAGCTCAACTCACTTACGAGGAGTCTCGTAAGCACAACCGTGAATTGGTTTCTTCCTCCGGTTCTAGTTCGCAGAAGCGCCGGATTTGGATTCCGAACTCCGCTCTTCCACCCGGTTATACACCGAGGCCATCTTGTGTGGCGCCTCACCCAGTTCAGCGGAATGCTCCACCCAGGCCTATTGGTAGACCACTTGTCAATGCGGGTCCACGTCCTACTGCAGGGACTTGCGTCACATGCGGAGAGCCAGGATACTATGCACGTGACTGCTCTCAGGCCGGTTATGCTCCACCCCAGCCCGAGAAGCCTGTTGGCTGTGATAAGCCATCACGCAAGATGATCAGTGTCAAGTCAGCCCCCACTGAACGTGGATGTGTGCATCACGTCTCAGCTAAAGACGCTCATGATGATCCAGATGTCGTTCTTGGTACACTCCTTGTCAACTATCATCCAGCTTCGGTTCTATTCGATACCGGAGCATCTCACTCCTTCATCTCTGAAGGCTATGCTCGTTTGCACGACATGTCATTCTATGATATGCCAACTCCGCTTGAAATCCAAACCCCAGGGTCTAGATGGCAAACCACTAGAATCAGACATGGTAATGAAATCCTTGTTGATAGACTTGTATTTCTTGCATCACTTGTAGCCCTCAAGTCCTCAGATATTAACATCATCTTGGGTATGGACTGGATGACAGCTCATCATGCCAAGATTGATTGTTACACAAGATCTGTTCAGCTTACACACCCATCTGGCAAGATAGTCACTGTCTCCACTAGAGTTGCAAAGCGTCAACTCTATTCTCTTAATGCCAGCCCTCTTCCAGACCTTGAAGATATCCCGGTAGTCCGTGACTTTCCGGATGTCTTTCCAGAGGAACTGCCAGGTGTTCCACCTGACAGGGATGTAGAGTTCGTCATAGATCTTATCCCAGGAACTGCCCCAATCTCTAGGAGACCTTACAAGATGGCACCCTTAGAACTAGCCGAGCTTAAGAAACAACTTGATGAGTCCTTGCAAAAGGGTTTCATCCGTCCTAGTTCTTCTCCTTGGGCTTGCCCCGTCCTGTTCGTCAAGAAGAAGGATGGTACGGACCGGATGGTTGTAGATTATCGTCCCATTAATTTGGTCACGATAAAGAACAAGTATCCGCTCCCCAGGATCAACGATCTGTATGATCAGCTCGCTGGATCCTCAGTCTTTTCCAAGATGGATTTGAGGTTAGGCTACCATCAAATCAAGATCAGAAATGGAGACATTCCCAAAACAGCCTTTGTCACTCGTTATGGCCAGTACGAGTACACCGTCATGTCCTTTGGTCTAACCAACGCTCCAGCTACTTTCTCCCGCTTGATGAACTCGATCTTCGTGGAGTACTTAGATAAATTTGTCGTGGTTTACCTCGATGATATTCTTATTTACTCGAAGAACGAGGAAGAGCATGCCGAACATCTTAGACTTGTGCTAGAAAAACTCAGAGAGCACCGCCTTTATGCCAAGTTCTCCAAGTGTGAATTTTGGTTGCCAGAAGTGACCTACCTAGGCCACGTAATCTCCGGTAAGGGAATTGCTGTCAATCCCGAGAGAGTTCAGCCGTTCTCGATTGGACCCCACCAAACCGTTAAACAAGTTAGGAGTTTCCTTGGTCTAGCCAGCTATTGTCGCCGCTTTGTTGAAAACTTCTCCAAAGTAGCTAAACCCCTCACGGAACTTCTCAAGAAAGATAAAAGTTTGAGTGGTCCCCACAGTGTGAGTACAGTTTTCGAGAACTGAAAAGACGCTGACTTCTGCTCCCATACTTGTGCCACCGGATTTCACTAAAGACATTGTTATCTCTCGCGACGCCTCACGACAGGACTAGGTTGCATTCTTATGCAGGATCGTCATGTGATTGCCTATGCATCTCGTCGCTTGCATCCACATGAGGAGAATTATCCTACACATGATCTAGAGCTTGCAGCCGTAGTCTATGCACTCAAGACCTGGCGACATTACCTTCTTGGTAAACGTTGCGAGATCTACACTGATCACCAAAGTCTCAAGTATATGTTCACCCAACCAGATTTGAACCTTAGGCAAAGACGTTGGTTGGAGTTGATCACAGATTATGATCTAGGGATTACCTACACCCCAGGCAAAGCCAATGTCATGGCTGATGCGCTAAGTCGTAAATCCTATTGCAACAATCTCATGTTGCAGCAGGGCCAACCTTTTCTCCATGAGGAATTCGGTAAGCTTAACCTTCACATTGCTCCTCACGGATTCCTTTCTACCTTGCTGGCGAAACCTACTATTGTGGATCGTATCATAGAAGCCCAGAAGCATGATACGGGGATTACCCGGATCAAGAGAAACATTGCTAAGGGAGTAGCTGGTTGTTTCTCTATGGATGAACGAGGTGTTGTTTACTTTGGGAACCGCTTGGTGGTTCCCAAGAGTCAGCAGATGCAGCAACTGATTCTTAAGGAGGCGCATGGATCCCCTCTCACAATTCATCCCGGTAGTACTAAGATGTATCAGGACCTACACCAGAGGTTCTGGTGGACTAGGATGAAGAGAGAAATCGCTCAGTTTATTGCTAACTGCGACGTTTGTCGCCGCGTTAAGGCAGAGCATCAAAGGCCTGCTGGCACCCTTCAGCCTTTAGCCATTCCTGAGTGGAAATGGGATAAAGTTGGTATGGACTTCATCACCGGCTTTCCCAGGACCAAGAAAGGGAATAATGCTATCTTCGTAGTCATTGATCGCCTTTCCAAAGTGGCTCACTTCCTTCCTGTTCGAGAGAGTATCACCGCTAGTCAGCTCGCTGGCTTATATATTTCTCGAATAGTGTCACTTCATGGTGTTCCACTAGAGATCAATTCAGACCGTGGCAGTCTTTTCACTTCTCATTTCTGGGAGAGTTTCCAAACTGCCATGGGCACCCATCTTTCCTTGATCGCTTTCCACCCTCACCGAGTGGTCGGTGGAAAGGGTCAACCAAATTCTCAAGACATGCTTAGAGCTTGCGCTATCTCATTCGGAATGGATTGGGAGAAATGTCTTCCTTTCGCCGAGTTTGCTTATAACAATAGCTACCAATCCAGTCTCAAGAAAGCTCCTTTTGAGATTCTCTATGGACGAAGATGTCGAACACCTTTGAACTGGTCAGAAACCGGTGAAAGACAATTCTTTGGATCGGACATGATCCAGGAGGCAGAAGAGCAAGTTTGCATCATTCGTGAGAATTTGAAAACAGCCCAATCTCGTCGAAAGAGCCAGTATGACCGTCGTCATAAGGAAGTGGCTTATGAAGTTGGCGACAAAGCTTACCTTCGGGTTACTCCTCTAAAGGGTACCCATCGTTTCGGTATCAAGGGCAAGTTGGCTCCTCGTTACATTGGTCCCTTTCGCATTCTCGCTAAACGAGGAGAGGTTGCCTACCAGTTGGAACTACCCCCACATCTTTCTCGAGTTCATGATGTCTTCCACGTCTCTCAACTCAGGCGTTGCTTCTCGGATCCTATCCGCGGAGTGGACCATGAAACGCTTGATCTCCAAGATAACCTCACATACCGAGAGTACCCGGTTCGCATTCTTGATCAAGCAGAGCGTGTTACCCGACATCAGAACATCAAGTTTCTCAAGGTTCAGTGGTCTCATCATTCCGAGAGAGAAGCTACTTGGGAGCGAGAAGATCGTCTTCGACTGGAGTACCCCGCTTTCTTTCCGTCGACCCCTGAATCTCGGGACGAGGTTCTTTCAAGTGGGGGCAAGTTGTCACATCCCTAGTCTGGTATGACCTAGACTAGCTAGTCAGTTGTGCATCATGTTTAAAATTTCTTTTAATTCTGAAATGGGGATTTGTGAAACCCTCTGAATCATTTTTTGGGAATTGACCCAAGTAAAAATTGCTCCAAAAAGGTCCAAGAAAATGCTCATGTTGCCCTCTGAAAATATTGGACAGAGATAAAAATCAAACCAATATTTTTGGGAGCTCATAAGTATTTATTTTGGGCATTTGGAATTAATGCATAATTATTTGCATTGGATATATATATGTTATATATATTATATATTTCCAATAATTATGCTAGTTGATGAGGAGCTCTGGAATAATATAGTTAGCTCCTGCAAAAATTGGCATAAGGAAATAAAATGATTTAGTATTTTAATTAAATCAAAACAAATGTCAGAAAAATAGAAAGAACAAAAACAGGAGAAACTTACTCGGCGCTTAGCCCCTGTGGCTGGCTCCAAGACCTTTGTGTGGCTGGCCGCCCAGCTGGCCAGCCCAGCCCATCTGGCCCCCCTCTCTCGTCTTCCTCCCCGCGGGGAGGATCGGCGCGTGCCGACGCCACAGCCCGCCAAGCCACGCCACCTCCTCCTCCCTGCCTGCTTGTCCCTCCGCTGATGCGTCTGGGCGACGCCACGCCGCCCCTGACCGCTCTCCTCTTCCCAGTCCTCTCCCCTCCTCTCTCGCGCCTCCTCACAGCACCCGGCTCCACCGTCGCCGCCGCACGCCATTGCCGCAGCCACCACCTCCCCCTCGCCCTATCTTCGAGTCCAGAAGCCCCGCCACATCGCCGGCCACCTCCCCGCCAAGTCACGCGAGCGGAAGCGCCCAGTAGCGTCGTCCCCGATCCTTCTTCCTCCTCAGGCCGCCGTGGATCTCCGTCGCCGCTTCGCCGCCCGTCTGCGTTTCCCAGAGCTCGCCGTCGTCTCTTCCGGTCCCTGTGAGCCCCCCACGCCGTTTCCCCTTCTCCCTGCCTCCCGCTCTCGTAGCCCCGCAGCCGCTCGAGCCGAGCTCCGGCCACCGCCATGAGCTCGCTCCGTGAGCTCCGCCACCGTCGACCTCCGCCGCCTCCGCTGATGCGACGAGCCCGGCTACGCCCGGTGCTTTAGCCGCCGCCCGTGCACCGCAGCGCTGCGCCCCTCCTCGGCGAACTCCGGCCGCCGCGCCGAGCTCCTCACCGTCGATCCGCCACCCAGGCCCGGCTGGCACCCCGCCGACGCTGCTGGTCTGGGCTCGATCGAGCCCAGCCACGCTGCGAACGGGCACCGAGCCCGCTTCGCGGCGCCCGCCGTTCGGACCTCGCCGGCGGCTTAACGCCGTGGGTTTGACCTTGACCCGCCAGCCCGTCGGTGGGCCTCAGGTCGTGATTAGCTTAAGGCTAATCACCGTCAACTAACCTAACCCCTGACGCTGACATGTGGGCCCCAGTGCCCCCTAATCTCTAATTAAACTAAACTAACCCCATGTTTAACCCATGTCACTTACGTGTGGCCCCACACGTCAGGTTTGACCCCAGCCAACAAGGTTGACTTCGCTGACGCCATGCTCAGAATGTCGACGCAGTATTTGATTTTCTGGATTTAAATTAATCAGGAATTCTAGAAAATGATTCAAACTTCAAAAAATCATAGAAATTCAACCGTAACTCAGATTGAAATAATTTTTATATAAAAAATTATCAGAAAAATGCAATCTTTCCATGTGTACCAGTTTCATGCATGACAAACCAACCTAAACCTGCTGTATAGGTGAAAACATGTAAATGGCATTTATAAGAGCTTATTTTGGAGTTGCATTTGAACCTTTGGTTCAAATGGACTTCATTCAAATTGAATACTAGTTGCATTAGCTCAAACAGCATCACATCTACATGCCATGTTCATGCATCATATTGTTGCATATGATTGTGTATTGATTGCGGCACTGCTCCTTCTCGATAGGTCCCGCCCCGAGACGCGTTCAGAGTACATGCGTGAAGCAAAGGCCTCCCTTGTTGATTTACCAGGCAAGCAAAACCCCTTGTTCATTCCGATACAATCCTACTCTCTCGCTCCTGCTCTCAGTTATTGCATTAGGACAACAACGATTCATCTTCTACTTTGTGTTGCAGTAGTTGAACCCATTCCTCTGCATGACCTGTAATTGCCACAGTAAATAGTTCAAACCAACTAGCATGTGTAGGAGTTGATTGAGCCATGTTGTGTTCCTACCATGCTATTCCTGCTATTGCTTAGAGTTGTGTCAGGTCTGATTCATTGGGAATGAATTGGAGTGTTACGATATGTTCTGACGCTGAGAGTGAAGTGTGTGAACACGATTTGGTAAAGGTAGCGGTGAGAGGCCATGTAGGAGTACATGGTGGGTTGTCTCACTGGAACCGTCCTTAAGCACCGAGTTCTATGTATGTTGTCCAATGACTCGATACTACCACACATTGGGTTCCGGTAACTCGGCCCCTCTCGACTTATTAATCAACTTGATCTCTGTCCAGGAGTCGCAACTAGTTTCTGGTGTTTGTAGGTAGTGCTATTTTTCTACCAAGTGGCACCCGGCAGGGTGGGCTTGGGACAGACTAGGCACACGTGGCCTGGTGTACCGAGTGGCACCCGGATGGTGGGCTCGGGAACCCTGCACACATCGTTTGGGGCGGTGAGCGACACCCCGGCCGGATTTCCTTGCGGATGGAACCCGAATTGGCGATAAACCTGGGCTAGAGTCTTGTGTGGTTAGTCAGGTCGTGGCCGACACCCTCGCCAAAGCTTCGCTTGAAGGTTGCCGAGATACATGACGGTATATGGCGGTAAGTGGCGAGCGTGTGAAGAAGTACACCCCTGCAAGGTTATCATGATCTATTCGAATAGCCGTGTCCTCGGTTATGGACTTCTTGGATGCTTACGCGGTACATATACAACTTGAAGTGGATACTCTAAAATTCTCAAGACAAGTGTGAGTGCTATGGATGGCCTTCTCGTATGGAGACAGGGATGAATCCGTAGTAGTTTATTGTGTGGTGACTAGTGGACTCGTGTGCGCCATATCACCTCAAGGAAGTTCTGGTAGTCGTAGAACAGGATAGCCACAGAGTCAAAGCTGGCTTGCTGCAACTAAACTCTACATTACCTTCTTGATACTAATGCATGTATAATAGGATCTGATGTAAGTCTTGCTGAGTACCTTTGTACTCACATTGCTTTATTTATGATTTTGCAGCGGAGACTTCGGTCTTACTAATAGTTCCGCTTGGACTTCGACGAGTAGCTTGTTACCTCAGCTACGATCTTGTACCCTTGGGAGGGTCTTGTAGATAGTCAGGCTTCTCAGCCTTTTTCTTTTGTAGTTGTCGTACTCGGACATGTAATGCTTCCGCTTGTTGCTTGTATGTTTCAATGATGGGTCATGTGACCCTGTTTGTATTTAATGCTATGTGGCTCTTCCGAGCCTTTATCTATATGAGTTTATGTTATGTTGTGATGCCATGTTGTACAGCACATACTTGCATGTTATGCGACGTGTAACTTGTATTGCTATGTGTGGGATCCGACAACCTAGTTGTTTATCCTTGGTAGCCTCTCTATGGGGAAATGTAGTCTCGTGCTTCGAGCGATAGTAGTCCGCTACAGCCCGGTTCACCGAGTCCTGCTAGCCCAGCACTACTGCTGGACACTTGACTGGCGGCATGTGTTTAACCGTTCCTATGTCTGTCCCTTCGGGAAATGTCACGCGGTGATATTCGAGTCCTGCCTAGCTCTGCTACAGCCCGGATACGAGTCCTGTTAGCCCAGCTACAGCCCGAATTCATACGTTGATGACCGACATGCTCGATGTGATTCATGTATGCCTGTCCCCATAGGTTAGTGCCAGTTTGGGTTCACGACTAGTCAGGTCGGCCCGGGTTCTCTGTCGTATGGATGCTAGCGACACTATCATATACGTGTGCCAAAAGGCGCAAACGGTCCCGGGCCATGGTAAGGCGACACCCGTGGGAATACCGTGCGTGAGGCCGCAAAGTGATATGATGTGTTACATGCTAGATCGGTGTGACTTCGGATCGGGGTCCCGACATCCCTTCGCAGCTCCTGCTCTATTTTAATTCCTGCAACATGCACCATGCCTCGTGGAGGCGTTTAAACTTGTGTTTGGTGTTGTGAAACGACTTATGGCTTGTAATATTTGCTTTGAATTCGCATTCTTCCCTCCAACTTGCATGTGTTCTACGTCGGCAGGGCCCGACCCAGCAAGATACCTCAGCCCTCTGCTAGCCCCGACCGGAGACCAAGGACGGGACTAAGGAGTGAGGGGCTACGTGGCAAGTTAGGATCCTGAGTCGCGATGCTCAGGAGTCCCCCTTGACGCGCGAACAACAAGTAGGGATAGGAGGCATAGGAGTGGATTGGTCGTTCTACGTTGGCAGGGCCCGGCCCCGTGCATACCACAATCGCCATTAGCCCCGACCGGAGACCAAGGACTGGACTAAGGAGTGAGGGGCTACGTGACCAGTTAGGCTCCTGAGTCGCGATGCTCAGGAGTCCCCCTTGACGTTCAAATGAATTTTCATACCTTGGCTCCGCTCGGGGGGCGCGACTTGGGTCCGGGGACTGGCTGGGTTGTGACGCTGGCGAGGCCCGGCGCAGCCCCCGTGTCCAGCCCCCTCGCGCGACATTCCTGAGGGGAGGCGTTGCGACGGCGCCAGACACTAAGCTCTGGGCTCCCTCAGGTTGATACGGTTATGAGCCGCCCTCAGTTGTTTATAACCAGCGCGGAGCATAGCGCTTCCGTATGTGTACGGGCATAGCCGCTCCTCGGCAGTGTCGTCAGCCAGCGCAGAGCATGGTGCTTCCACTGGTTCGTGGGAGGGGGCTCCCCTCCGGGAGGAGCCCCCGGGGCGTGTACAGCCCCGCCCTGACACGTGGCCGGCATGGTAGGGCTAGGAGAGGTGTATCTGGGCACCCGTGAGCCAGCGCGAGACTCACGAGGTCCTACCACGAGGCGGGTTGCGCCTTGCTCCGGGCCTTTATCATTGGTGTGTTCCTGCAGGGTTAGAATGCAAATGCTCTACGTCTTCAGGTCCCGGCCCTCGAGCTAGCTCAGCTGCCGCTGGTATGACAGGTCGCGATGCCGTGGCTCAAGGCCAGGGGGTGAGGGCTGGAGAGCCAGTAAGAGCCCATGAGTCGCGATGCTCAGGTACCCCCCTTTTAACGTGCAAGCGCTTTGCATTAGGGCGGAGAGGCCCGCGCCAGGTAGTAGGAAATAATTGCATGAATTAGGTTAAGCGCGAAGGAGCAAATCCATCTAGATAGGTGCGGAGAAAGCATACGCCACTGGGTCTGGACCGAGCGGCTTGGGATAATGCAGCCCGAGGGGCGCCTGTCGGATTATGGGTTCCGGCAGAACCTTAAGGTTCGAACTCTGGGGTGCGCACGGAGATCCAACCCTCCGCCGTCTCGCACCTTGCCGAATCGCAGGGACCTAAACTACTAGCAAGAACAACACAAGAGACGCAAGATTTATACTAGTTCGGGCCACCGTTGTGGTGTAATACCCTACTCTAGTTTGTGGTGTGGTGCATTGCCTCTGGGGCTGATGAAGAACCGTACAGGGAAGAACGGCCTCGCGAGGGTCTGTTCTTGGCGGGTGTGATGAACTTCTAGGTGGTGTCCCGTCGCTCTAGCTTGAGGATCGGGTCTCTATCTCTCTCTCTCTGGGTTCCGATTGCCGGATCCTCTCTCCGTGGTGGCTAGCTTTACTTATATAGGCGAAGGCCCTGGGGCTCTTCCCAAATATTGAGCGGGAAGGGCGCCAACAATTGGCCGTTTCGAAGGGGAACAGCGGGTACACTTATCCTGACTAAAGTTGGTCCTCGCCGCCAAAGGCTCGTGATGACGCCCGCTTGGGCTCCACGATGATCTGCATTCCAGCCGCTGGGGCTCGCTCTTGGTCTTGTTGCACCAAACGGATGCCTTTGCTTGATGCTCTCGCCTGTGCTTGGTCCCTTTGCACCAAAGAGGAAAGGAGGACGCTGGCTGGCGCCTCGATCGGGCGCCCTTGGTTGGCTTATGCCATGGGCACCTCGCGAGGTACCTCGCCTTGAACTCTCTCGCCTCCTCATGAGCCAGCCTGAGCTCCTTGTCGTCCGCACCGCGAGGCTTGGCCCCTCGCGAGGGTCTTGAGTTTGTGTTGGTGAAGATGGGCTGTCCTGGGCCTCCTTTGAGCCACGCCAGCAGGCCGCAGCCGAGCAAGTCTGGGGACCCCTGCTCCCGTAACGCCGACAAGAGCCCAGGCCCACGGCGCACAACAGGCCGAGCAGAGAAGCGAAAGGGCAAGTGCGAAGCGTCGCGGGCCCTAAAAGCCTGCGGCCTTGGGCGACGCATGGCGGTTGATTGGACGTGGGCGGCACTGTTCCCCCACGCCTCCTTATTTCGTGCCTTGCTAGGCGGACACGCTGCTGTACACATCCGTTCTTCTCCCTGCTGCTTGTGCGCTCCTGTCCTTCCCTCTCTCGAACTCCAGCTTCCTTTCTCAATCCAATCCCGAATCTCCCCCCTTTCGATCGCCATGGCTCCGACGAAGAAGGGGAAAGGGAAGAAACCTGCGCTTTCGCCTCGCTCGCCGCCGCCGGCAGCCTCCGCTCTCGACCCGTCGATCATACTCAATCTGGAGGGCTTGGGCAAGGTCAGTTCGGCTCTGGCCACCTCTTTCAACGAATACGGGAGGACGATGGCGTGGCCCGCGTCCCACTTCGCCATCGACAGGATAGTCTCCGAGGTCTGGTATTTCGCTGACGCCCTGTGGGCGGGGCTGGTTCCCCACTTCTCTGATTTCTTCAACGCCGTGCTTTCCCTCTATCAGATCCACATGATGCATCTGGGTCCTGAGTCCATCACTCTCCTCTCGGTCTTCGCCTTTGTTTGTGAGAAAATGATGGGCATCCTTCCCTCGGTTGCCTTGCTGCGCCACTTCTTCTCTCTGCGCCTTGCCGCCCCACTCAATGCTCGGCGTCGTGAGCTTCGTCGCCGTGCCGAGACAGCGGCCTCGGTATTGACTTCAGCTTGCCTCCGCCCAGCGGTTGAGTTCCGCGAGGTGGC